>PVIW01009265.1:32085-53400 GCA_004026585.1 Noctilio leporinus
GGGGGCGGGGGCGGGGGCGGGGCAGTGGAGTGCGGGGGAAGGGATGGTGAGGAATTTCGAGCTTGGTTGATGAGGTAATTCCTTGCTCAGCGCTGGATGCCAAAGAACTGAAACGTTGTCAAGGAATTAGATATGGAGGATGACTTATAACCACTCCTGAGCCTTTTCAATTAGCGTACCTGACCAGAATGCGAAACCTAAGTAAAACATAGGTGACTCAGTGGCCCTTTTATTGTGAGGAAGTAGTGTTACCTGGTCACACCTCCCTAAATAAGTAGCCCCGTTTTTTATTTTTGTCTGCAGCGCCCAACTCATCGTTGGAAGAGTGCCTAAAGTGTGTTCGTACCACTTTTGTGTTCTGTATTAGAATAGCATAAATCATTCCAATGTGTTATATGCTCAAACTGTATGAAAGAACTTACAAGAGACAGAAAAGCCAATGGCCAAAGATGGACGGTGAGTGGAGGGAATGGGCATGAGATAGTGAATCCAAAGAGGAATTTCTAAGGAATCTGTCCTAATTTTATTAAGCAAAAAAAATGTTTTAAGACACTGTGATCAGCGTATTGGGAATACAAATTAACGTCCAGAAGAGCCTGGCAATCCAGTAGGAGAGGTGAAGAAAGAGGCAAAAGATTCTACCAAGTGGTGCAGAATCAATGAAAAAGCATTTTGAGAAATCTAGAAGCTTTACTTTTTTCTTTCTTTTTACTTATAAGTTTTAGAGAGAGAGGCAGGGAGAGAGACATCATGTATGGTTGCCTTTCACCTGTCCCCAGCCATGGATCCGGATGGAGACCTAGTTTGCAACCTGGTTATGTGCCCTGAATGCGGAATACAAACCAACGACCTTCCGGTTCACAGGCCCCGGCCTTATCCACTGTGCCACCAGGCAAAGCTAGAAGCTTTACTTTTAACTGGAGGTGAAGAGTTCCAAGAACAGGAAGTACAGTGAGTGAACTCAGATAGGGAGGCAAGGAGTCTAGAGTAAAAGAGAAAACCAAATCTCAGTTTGTGGAAACCAAATGAAAAAACTTCAATAGAAAGAGTTCCAGGAAGTAAGGCAGTTGGTCCACAATAGAAGAGTGATTCCAAAGGAACAGGAAAACAGAACATAGCATGGTATAATGATTTGGAGGCTTCACTACTAACTGTCAAATCATTTATGGAAAAAAAATATTTTGATTGTATCTTTCAAGATAAATTTACAATTACTAGTTGTTTTCTATCTTTAACTCTATTTTCTGACATGAGAAACTATTTCTCCATGCTATGGTAAATTGGGGATTTTAAAAATTTATTTTGTTTAGTATTACTAATTTTTGTTGTGATACTTTGTGAAACAACTTTTGAAAAATAAGATTTTCTTGACTTACATATTTATCACAGTCAAAAGACTTTATTGGTACATTTTCTTTGCTCTGGGAAAACAATTGCTTGCCTTATTCAATAAAATTACCTTTTATCAGAGATTTCAACAGCTTCCTAATTATGGAAGTGAAATAAGTATTCATGGATAGTTTAATGCCAAATTGGCAGAAGATCTAAAGGAAATTTTCACATGCTGTGCAAGTGGACAGAAATTTAGCAAATAAACTTTACTGTGTACAAGTATAAAGTAACTTACAGGAAAATAGCTTAGGTTACATGTGTTGTATTCAAGAGAATCATTGTGTCCAGAACACTAAGTAGGTATTGTAAACTATTTTATTATTAAAACATGAATTCTGTGCTCCTGCTGATCCTGTAATTGCTAAAACAAATTTAAAAAGCAAAAAATAACCCTAAGAAAAAATTTTAACATTATCATAAAAACAAATAGAAGTAAATTAGAAAATCAGAAAGCATTATCTCATCTTTATTTAACAATCTCCATAAAGTGTCAAGTTCTGGCATCTAATCTCAAAGACAAAACCAGACTGAAAGTATCCAGAGGCAGAAATAAATAATAAAGGAAGTGGGAAAGCAAAAATAGGAGAATAGAAGAATGAAGAATAGGAGTCATAAGATGTATTTGGGTTCTGATTTTGTCACTAATGTAACCTTTCCTTGTTTTCCTCTAAGAACTTGGTTCATTTCCTCATGTCCTTACTTTGTTATGATACCTTCTTAGTTAAGACCTTCTTAAACTACCTATAAAAAATCTCAGTCTTACCCATCACTCTTTTCCTCTTTCCTAGCTCTGTTTTCTTCACAGCACTATCACCTGGCATAATAGACACTCTATCAATTTATTAACTTATCTGTTTACTGCTCTTTCTGTATTTTAAGCTTCATGTGGGCAGGGATTTATGTCTGTTTTGTTCATTGCTGTATCCCCAGGGCCTATTCTAATAATGCCTAAATTCAAAGACACTCAATAAACTTATTGGATGACTAAATGAGTAATCTTAATAAAAGTACAGTTTATTATTGTTGTAGTCTCTGCAAAAAAACTGAATACCTGCTTTATGAAATCAATGATATTGCTGTTATTTTGAGCCCATTTTAAAGATGAATAAAACCCCCCAGCATCTTAGTATCATCGAAGTAATTGGAACACAATCAAAAGGCCCTGGTTTACCAATTATTTATACATTTATTTGCATTACATGTTTCCTCATAATTGCAGTTCTTCTCATTTAACAAACACTTTAGAGCTACACAAAATATGGTTCATTTGAAGACACATATGATAAATCAAATATCTAGCTTCTATTTTCGACATTTGTATTTAAGATCCCTAACCAAAAACATAACTTAGATTAATTTCTACAAGCTAAATAAATATGCCTAAGTACCTTATTATGAAAAATATAACTTCTAAATAAGATATACCTACCTCGATAATATATATTTATATAAAGTATAGAGAAATTTTGTTACAAGTAGTCTATTCTTTCTAATAATTAAGAATTATGTACTTGCTAACTTTCTAACAAATGTTGCCACATTTTTTTCTTTTCTGAAACATTCTCTGACTTGTAACTCAAGACTGGCCAAACACTAGAAGCAGGCTTTTCGGTGCTTTTGTGCCAAAGATAGTATTTGAAGTCAAATTCAATGCTCAAATCTTTATTTAATTTTTCTACATATTTTTTACAACAGATTAAAAATAACTGGTTCTTTTCTGTTTAGAAGTTTTCAATATCCTTTATCGGTATATCATTTTTTTAATTTGAACCCAACGATAGTATGTATGTATTTACCTTCATATTTCCTCCTTACCTAAATATTGAAGGAGGAGGGGAGGCTTTTCTTATATAATTTCTCCACATTCCCTTTCTGCCATCTTTCTTTTAAATTAGCAGCAATCCCCAATTAATTCTAATCTTGCCCAAGTCCACGTGCAAATTTATAATCTGTGAACCATCTTCAATTAATTTCTTTTCCTCATCACTCAGTTCCAATCTGTGATAAGATATGATTAAGCCTATCATCTTTCTTTTCTTTTTTTTTAAGGATTTTATTTTCATTTCTTTTTAGAGAGAGGGGACAGGAGGGAAAAAGAGAGAGGGGAAAATCAATATGAGAAAGAAACATGAATCGTTTGCCTCTTGTACATGCCTGGGACCCCACAGCCCAGGCATGTGCCCGGACCAGCAATCGAACAAGTGGCCTTTCAGTTTGCAGGATGATGCCCAACCAACTGAGCCACACTGGTGGCTTTCACCTTAATATGGCTTAACTCCATCTATTATCACTGGATGTCCTTTCTCCTTCTTTCCCTGGCTCTGCCTCTTCCTCCTGGGCTCCATCATGCTGTCAGAGTTGTTTCCAAAAATGTGACCCATCTGACCACACCTCATCATGGATTCTAAACTTGTACTTTCTCCCTACTGTCCACAGAATGAAGAATGATTTCTTTATTATGGGCCTTTAGAAAATCAAGATCTGGTTCCTAACTACTTTAACATCTCATATCACTCAAATCAGTGGTCCCTAACATTTTTGGCACCAGGGACTGGTTTCATGAAAGACAATTTTTCCATGGAGAGAGGAAGGGAATGGTTTCAGGGTGACTCAAGTACATTACATTTATTGTACACGTTATTTCTATTATTATTACATTGTAATATATAATGAAATAATTATGTAACTCACCATAATGCAGAATCAGTGGGAGCTCAGGTTGTTTTTCTGCAACTAGATGGCCCCATTTGAGGGTGATGGGAGACACTGACACCTGAGACATGTGGTTTATGTCCACTCTACTCCATAATCTTATTTCAGTTGCTGTCACTGCAGAAAACCCTGCTTCACAAATATAGGATGTTGGACATGGAAGCAGGCTTTTCAGTGCTTTTGTAGCACTCTCGAGATAGTCCCCCTTGACTTCAATCCAGAACATATGGAGATTTAAAGTTGTCTCAAATATACTTTTAAGACCACCATCGTTTGCTATTTCAAACAATTGATCCTCTTCTACCACGGCCAAAGTCAATTCACCTGGCTTATTCACAAATGGGCTGCAGATCCATTCCATCCCAGTTCAAGGGTCTTGATTACTTCCCAAGGTGATTGGGAAGTAATGCTCAAACTCTTTTGAAAGCTGAGATAGGTGATCATGCACCAGCTGGGAGAAAGAAGGCCCTGGCTGAGCCTCTTTCAAAATCTCTGCTAATGTTTTGAAATATGGCAAAAATTCCAACATTCAATCATCAACCCCATAATTCCATTTTGGCTTTGGCATTATCTGCTGACTTAACACTGCTGTTATTCTCCCCTAGAGCGACAGAGTTCATTGAGCATGTTGAATATGTCACACAAGTAAGCGAGTTTTGCAACCCGTCTGTGTCACTGAAGTGTGCTGCCAGGGGTGACTGCTTTTCTAAAAGAAATCTCTGGAGCAGCTCTCCTAACTGCTGGCCAGTGATCTACCTTTAGAAGCCATCTCATTTCTGTATCTAAAAGATGTGTGTGTGCTGCATCCATCTCCTCACAGAGCTGCACGAACAGATCTTAAAGGAATGTACTTTAATGTGGTTGATGATGTTAATCACATCCTGCAAAACGTTAAGTTCAGACATTTTTTTGGCTAGCCAGCATTTCTCTAGGGGTGACACAGGGCATAGAGTCACATTCAGAAGTGACCTCTTTGGCCCACATAGTGAAACCAGAAAGCTGTCCAGTCATGGCAGCCCCTCCGTCTGCCAACACAAATTAACAATTCAGTTTTCCTGATATGAGACTTGACTAGTTCAGCAACTGTGGTGTTGGTTGGCATCAAAAGTACCCATAACACACCCACATGCACACCCTCCTGAAAAATATATCACACAAAAGCAAGCACTGTTGCCTTGTTGTCAACATCAGTAGACTCATCAACCTGATTGACTACCATGGTGATCATTAATACTCTAATAATTGTGCCTCAATATCCTCTGCTATTTCATCAATTCATCTAGTTCTGGTGCCAGCTGAGAGAAACATGTGCAGCCTTTTGAACTGGAGCCTCTCCTAAAATGTCCTATGACAAATGTCTCATGACAAATGTCCTTAGCAACAGGTAGGATCAACTCTTCACCAGTAGGAAAGGGCTTCTGGGCTTTAGCAATGCAGTTAGCCATTAAGAATGATGCTCTCGGTGCAGACACATATCTGGTGGCCCTCGATAGTTGCTTCTACTCTTCATGTTCACATTTTTTCTTCTGAAAAACCCCAAAGGCTTGTCTTTTACTGCAGGGTGCTTGGTCTCCATGTGGCAAAGCAGTTTTAAAGGTTTCACGGCTTCCAACCAGTCACCACGTATTATACAAAGCAGGCTTGGAGAATGTGAATCACCTGTGGCAATGAAACCATAATTTAAGTAGGACTCTTGGTATTTTCTTTTACATGCAGCTTTCTTTTTATTGGCAGTCTTAGAGTCTTCTGCTGTCTCATCATTGGATCTTTCCCCCTTTTCAAAGAAGTTCTCCAGCAACGTTTGTTTTTCTTACCTATTTTGGCCAGGGTTAGCATTTAGGCTTACAGAACTGAGACATGTGTGCAATGTGGAAAAGAGGCACAGACACAAGTGGTAAATAAAATAATCAGCGGGCCACGTACAGACTAAAATAAATATTGGATTCTGACTTAAAGCATGCCACCAGATGCAGCTGTGAATTGAAGTATATGCCCTCACTTGCCCGTATAAATCCTGCCATCAGGTGCAGGTTAACTGTCACTTGGCCACTCACTGATAGGGTTTTGAGATGAGTGCAAACAATTGATTTATTATGGTCTCTGCGCACTCAAACCTCTCTGCTAAAGATAATCTGGATTTGCAGCCACTTACCAATATTAGCATCACCGCCTCATCTCCACCTCAGATCATCAGGAATTAGATTCTCTTAAGGAACGTGCTATGTAGATCCGAAGCAGTTCACAGTAGGGTTCATGTTCCCATGAGAATCTAATGCTGCAGCTGATCTGACAGGAGGTAGAGCTCAACCAGTAATGTAAGCAATGTGGAGTGGCTGTAAATACAAAGGAAACCTCCCTTTTGGCCAGCCACTTACTTCCTGCCGTGCAGCCCTACGGATTAGGGACCCTTACTCCAGTAATCTACACCCAGAAAATATGTCTCGGGTAATTTATTCAGCATCTTATTTGTTTTCATGAACCTCCATAGATAACTATTTTTAAAAACTGGAAAACTGATCCCAATTCCTCTCTCCTTTTATTTCCTGTATTGTGATACTTTTTCACTTTTTAGTTATATTTTATTGATTATGCTATTATAATTGTCCCAATTTTTCCCCTTTTGCACCCCCTCCACCCAGCACACAACTCCCTCAGGCATCCCACCATTGGTCATGTCCATTGGTCACATGTAAAAGTTATTTGGCTACTTCATTCCCTATACTGTATTTTACATCCCCATGCATATTTTGTAACTATTTGTACTTCTTAATCCGCTTACCTCTACACCCACTTCCCTACACCCACCCCCCTTTCTATTTGGCAACCATCAAAATGCTTTCCATAGCCATGATTCTGTCTCTATGCTTACTTGTTTGGTTTGTTTCTTAGGTTCAGTTATTGATATATTTATATTTTCTGACATTTTGTTGTTCATAGTTTTGATTTTCTTTTTCTTAGATAAGTCTTATTGATATTTCATATAATAGTGGTTGGGTGATGATGAACTTTGTTTTTTTCTCACCTGGGAAGCTCTTTATCTGCCCTTCAATTCCAAATGATAGCTTTGCTGGGTAGTGAAATCTGGTCTGTGAGTCCCTGCTTTTCATGACGTTGAAAATTTCTTGCCAATCCCTTATATCCTACAAAGTTTTCTTTGAGAAAATCAGCCTACAGTCTTATGGGAATTTCCCTGTAGGTAACTAACTTATTTTTCTCTTGCTTTTCAGATTTGCTCTTTATCTTTAACCTTTGGCATTTTAATTATGATGTGTCTTGGTGTGAGCCTCATTATGTCCATCTTGTTTGGGACTCTCTTTGCTTCCTGGACTTGCATGTCTATTTCCTTTACCAAATTAGGAAAGTGTTTGTTTTGGTTTTTTTTCATTACATTTTCAGAAAATTTACCCTTTCTTGCTCTTTTTCATCTCCTCTGGCACCCATATGATATGAATGTTGGAAGCTTAAAGTTGTTCCAGAGACTGCTTACACTGTCCTCTTTTATAAATGGTTTTTCTTGTTGTTCGGATTGGTTATTTTTTGCTTCCTTAAGTTCCAAATGATTGCTTTCTCAGCTTCATACACTCTACTGTTGATTCCCTCTGTGAAGTGTGTTCTTTATTTTGATTAGTGTATTCTTCATTTCTAACTGGATCTTTTTTTATGCTATTGAGGTCCTCACTAAGTTCCTTGAGCATCCACATAACCAGTGTTTTGAACTCTGCATCTGATAAATTGCTCTCTCCATTTTGTTTAGTTCTTTTACTGGTGTCTTGATCTGTTCTTTCATTTGGGACACACTTTTTGTCTCCTCATTTTGGCAGCCTCCCTGTGTTTTTTGTGTATTAGGTAGAGTTGTCTGACTACTTGTCTTGGTAGTAGGTGTCATCTACAGGGCCCAGGGACACAGCCTCCCCAACATCCCAAACTGTGCAATCAAGGTGCACCCTTCTTGTGGGCTGAGTACACTCTCCTCTTCTAATTGAGATTTGATAGCTCCTGGCAGGTCAATGGGAAGGATTTACACAGGTCGGTCAGCTGCAAGGAATGGCGGTGATCACTGATCACCAACCTCTGCCCTCTGTGGAGGATCAGCTGTGCAGGGGCAGGGTGGTGGCGCTCTGATGTGGTCTGTAGCTGTCCACTGGGTGTGTAGGCTCTGAGGTTTCCTTGGTAGTGCAGGCCAAGGTAACCCCCACCTGTGTTTTGCCTGGGGCCATCCTGCCTGAGCTATAAAGCAATTTGAGATGCTGCTCCTTGTTATGGATTTGGAGATTCCCAAGTGAAGACAAGCTGTGAATCTAGGCTGGTTCCTGCTAATGAAGTGCCTGGGGCCACTTAGCAAGAGGTATGGGAGCAAGGAGCTCACTGAGGCCAATTGTTGCTGATTTGACAGGATTTAGGAAATTGTGAAGCAGGAGCCAAGGTCACCCATTCATATGGAAAAGTCACTGTTAACAACTTGGAGGCAGGGCTTATAAATTGAATAGGATGGAATATCAGGATATCAGTAGGGTGTGGTGAGCAGTGTTAGCCAGGTTGATGGAGTCTCAGATATGGCACCCACCTGCCAACTCTGTAACTTTGTGCAAAAAGGGCTCAGAAAAGGGACAATAGCCTCTGCCTGACTTTCTTTCTGGGAGAAAGCTGTCCCTCAGCTCCTGCTTTGATGGCAGACACTTCAGTTTCCCCCTGTGTGCCACTGGTGCCTTTCAAGCTTCTTCCCCTCACTGCTAATTGGCAGTGAGTCTGAGTAAGTCTGTGTGGGGGTTCTTTAAGGAGAACTGCTTGGGACTCCAAAAGTTGTAATTGATGTGGTTGTGTGAGGAGGTGAGCCATGTTTACCTATTTGCCATTTTGACTAGAAGATCTGATATGTTTTTAGAAAATAAATCACTTTAATATAATTAATGACAAAACCTATTAATTGAATTTTAAAATAACAGGGCAACTGCAAGAATATTGTAGGTTTAATACCACAAATGATTTAGTATTCCTCATTATAAAATAAAAATAAATTTCATGTACATGGATATCCAAACTTGGGAAAATCATTTTTGGGGAAATTAAATGTGCCCATGGGAGGAGGTCAATTCAACATCACCATCTTGAACCAAACCCCAAGAATTTTTAGATTCTTAAGGGACCTGAAAGATCTTCTGATTTAACCCAGCCATTCTACATGTTAATACTCAATGATTCAGAGAGATAAAGTAAGTAACTTGCCCAAAGTAGCATAACTACTACCCCTTCCTGAAGTTAACTTAACAGTAATAGGGCCTGGAAGCTTGTCTATTCAATGAGACCCTAAATGACCCTTAAACAGATGTCTATCTAGACAAAAAGCAAGCCATGCCACATAGAATTTTTTCTTTCTTTAGTGCAAGGTTTTTAATTGGTTTTTTAACTTTTAAATCAAAGCTACCAACACATTTGTTTAATGTAAAAATCAAAACTGAGTGATCATTTTTATCAAGCATACTACATTTTTCCTGCAACAGGAAAAAAAATAATGCCATGTTTTAGAGGCCATTAAAGATGGCAAGAAGGAGAAGCAAGGGCCTGGCTCACTCAGCCCAACCAGGTATTAGTTGGAACAACGCAGCTTCCTGCCTCAGCTCCTAACTTGCTGTTATTGCTTGATGAGCATTTCAGTTTGGCTTTCTCCAGGTTTGATTCAAGAAATGTAGTGCATGGGGTTTATTTTGGAGGCAATTTCAGGAAACACTAAGTGGGGTGGGGGATTAGGTAAGGAAAACCGTTATGGAAAGGTTGGTGTTCCAATAAGGGAGATTTATGAGTAAGGCTGAATCCCATGGGGACACCAGGAGTCAGTGTCACAGAGATCTCCCATTCCTGGCCTGTCACTGAGGGTACGTTGCTAGGGGATGCTGCAACAGAGTATTAATTCTCTGGTGATCCCAATCTCCCACCAGAACAGCAAAGCGGGCTCTGGTAACCAGAGAAAACCTGCAGACCAAGAGATGCTGGTGGTGACAGTGTGGGTCCGGGTAATATGGGCAGACCATCACCAAAGGGGCTGGTCCCAAGTAGCCTTGGGCAGACCATCACCAAAGGGGCTGGTCCCAAGTAGCCTTGGCCTCCTTGTACGTCATTTAAACTCTCTGTAGTTTTCCTAGCGCAGGAAGGTGCCTCTTAGTTCCCCCATATCCAGAGTTGTCCCAAGTTGTTCTAATAAAGCAACTCTTGCCACATTCTTTTTGTGTATCTTGCCATTATACTGTTGCTGGGCCATCAGAGCCCTCAGTATCTGTCTGAATCTCTTCTTTGATAAGGAAATGTGACCACGGAAGCAGTGTCCACCCTCACAGGTTTAAGTGAGCTCAGGGGGGTTGCTGTTGCCTTCAGTGGAGTTTTCTCTCCTAGCAACAGTTTTAACCTTTTGGCATGGATTTTACCTTGATAATGTGAATCAGCCACCACCGAGGTAAAACACATGTTATAGAGGGTGCAGCACTTGTTTTTATCAACCATGTTGGCATCACTTCCCTACCAGGGAGAAAGGAAACAATAACATTAGAGAGAACCCCAAGTTCTAAGATTTCTTTTGCCGCATAGAATTTTGATTGCCACTAAATGATTATAAGCAATCTAGTGTTGTTGGTTACTTAGTGGATCTAGGCAATCAAATAGACTGAATGTTTTTCACTTCTACAGACATTTTTTCTTCTGAGGAACCAAAGTTGGCCTAAAATGTGGCCAGTCTTCAAAACACGAAGTTAAAATGATAAAAGTATATTTAACTCATTGGTTTATAAATATTAGTACTTATACCAAGTGACTACACTCAGAATTAGCCATGATTTGGTTTAGACCTCAATGGAATAAAGTGGATGTTGTGCTTTGTTGTTTTCAAGTGGACATGTTGGGGAATTACTTGAGTAACTTTTAATCAAGGTGAGTTGTATTTACCCAAGTTTACTAATAATAAAGCAGTTCTCAGTCTAGACTCTCTAGATGATAAAACCTGAATACATTTTAGCTATGGAGCATATCTAATTCTAGAAGGATTTATTATAAAGTTGAGTGTCTTCTGTGAAAACCAAGACTGGGGAAAAGTAAGGGAGCAGATGAGAACAGCAGAGACCTTTAATGTCTATATACACCAAATGTAAGGGCCCAATTTTCCCAGCATGTATCTCACTTAGGCCAAGAAATTCTCATCAACTTCAAAGGGAGAGATGTGCATCCACAGATTGGAGTTTGCAGAATCCAGGGCTTACTTAGCAGGAATACGCACTATAATTTATGGTACCAGGCTTCATTTCTTTAGTCCAAATCAACTCAGCTGAATTTTAAAGCTTTAGTTCTTAGAAATAGTCAACTGTCCCTTAAAATTTCAAATCCCCTTGGCTTTATTTCATACATCAATTCTGTTCATTACCTAGGATAAGCCATAGTTTATTTAGTTATATAAATTGATATGCAAGACATGTAATGTAGGGCTATATGCAATACTACTATGTATCTTTATAGTATCAAATTACCAAAACTTATCCTGAAGGCAATTTTATGCATAGCAAAAAGAAAAGCAGTAGGTATAATTTCCTATTTTGCCAGTCAACAGTTTTCTTAAAAATGTAATTCTGTTTACAACTACTGTTTTTCAGCTTTAATTTGATACTTTACTACAAGGTAAATTATCTTTTAATGTAATTACTTTTATGTAATAATTATATCTTGAAAATCTGCAAAGTGATTAAAGGGCATTTTCTAATAAATAGATTTCTGGATTTAAGATACGCAATTTTTCTGCTTATAGTTTTGGTGTTATATAATTTATATTATTATTATCATTATTATTATTACTATTATTAAATACTTATGAAATTGGCATGTATAAAGGTAGACTTTTACAAATAAATGAGACTTGAGGTCAAAAATGTTTTTAATCACAGATTTCAAAAGTTGGCATAAGTATATCTGTTATCTTTTTTTTAAAGCATTTATTAGTTTTAACTCAGTCTAGCATATTATACACATCAGCACCTGTGCCCATTTAGCAAAGAATTTCAGTACAAATCACTCTGAATTGAATAGACATCTCTAAGAAGCATTACAATTGTTGCAATATTTTTAGAAACTGCAACAAGGAAATAAACAACTTCAGTAAAAGTGATTTAAATAACAAATAACATCTTTATAAACAGCTTATCTCCTTGAGAACAAAGAATAAACAAGGAGACAGGAGGTTTTTTTTCCCTTCTACTATTAAAGCAGATCACAATATGAATGGGTGAAATGTCATGAATAATTGGAGAAAATCACAGAGTAATCTTCGACAAAAACATCTGATTTATTTAAATTGTCATTTGTCTTATTAGAACCTTTATTTAACCTTGTTATCCACAATGCAGTATTCAAACTAGTTTATCAAAAATATACTTTGTAACTAACCATATTTTGAAAATTTTGACTTTCTCAAATGTAAGTTATGGTAATGTAAATCTCCAGTGGCATTTGTTTACATGAGACCTAAATTAATTGACATTGTATTAGACTGAAAATGCCTGTGAAAACCAATGTATTGAATCTAGAACAGCAGGAAATAAATCAAGGCTTTAAAACATTCTGTCAATAGATTTAAGCTCAGGTTTGTGTTCCAGAGGATCATCAGGCTTCCCATTCATCTAGATACAACATTCATTCAATGTTCTCTACTCACGAACCTACCTAAATATCACCAGGCACTCCTTATCATAGCGTTCAAGGCCTCATCTTGTGATTTTTCAGTTCTTTCTGTTATTTTTCTAGATGAGATTATTTCCCTGGTAACTCCCATGCAGATTCTAGACATGTTGGGGCTTACCATTGACTCTGACACTGTTCTAAATGCCTTAAAAATGTTAACTTTTTCAATGCTTTATAACCATGCTGTGGGTAGGTAGTATTGTCCTCACTTTACACATAAAGAAGTGAAGACAAGACAGGTAAAGTAACTTTTCTAGGGTTATGTAGATACGAAGGATTCTGCCCATCTCCTCTATCAAGCCCGGATTGGATACAATTGATTTGCTCGTAGGATTGTCTTTAACTCAAATATACAGGGTACATGCGACAAATTGGCAATAATTTTGCATATCTTTGTTTCACATGCTTACTAATTTTGAAAAATTACATCTCTAAGGTTATGATTTAACATCATTGTTTCAGATATAAAATATTAAATTCTGAGATCAACCCTCATGTCAAAGGAATACGATGTTAGAGTAACCATATTTCTGGACTGTGTGCAGGGCCAACTGCTAAGGAAATTGCACACTTCAATAACATCCCTTTATACACAGTTTACAATGTGAAGAAGGTGTATGATACTGATTCTGAGGTCACCACATCAACAAGGAAAATGCATAAGGTATGCAAGGATTGCACAAGTCCAGACATTGTACACAGAATCCAGGAGATCATCAAAGAAGATTCAGGAAAGTTAATGTGCTCCATAGCAAGAGAACTGCAGATGTTGGATGCAATGGTTTGCAAGATTATGGCTGAAGATATCAGATACAGATCATATATTCTTAGAAGAGGCCAGTTTATGACACAGCAGACAAACGAAAGGCTCTTTGAAAAAACAAGGAAACTGCTAACAAAATGGGAAAATCCCAAATTTAAAAAACCCTCTGATTTTCTTCTCCAATGAAAAGAATTTTCAGCAGGACCAAATACTCAACAGAAGACACAACAGGTGGCTCTGTGAGAATCTTAATGAAGTCCCAAATGTCATGGAAACAAAATTTCCTGCTACAGTGATGGTGTTAGGTGTTGTCAGCAATGAAGGAAATATCATGACCCCACATTTGTTTCCACAAGGCTTGAAGTTGACTGCTAATGTTTACCTTGACACTCTGAGAGAAGTAGTTGTACTGTGGATAAAGCAGGTCACAAATGGACGTCATTTTATCTTCCTACAAGATGGTGCACCAGCACATAATGCCAAAAAGGTGCAAGAATTTCTCAGTGTCAATGTTCTTGAATTCTGGTCAAAGGAGAAATCTAGCTGCCTTGTTCACCAGATGCACATCCTTTAGACTATTATGTATGCAGCATTTGTGAAAGAGGAGTTACTAAACAACCTCATTCCAATAAAGAGGCTGTTAAAGTTAAAATTGAAAACATTATGATGTCCATGGATAAAGAAAAGTTAATTAAAGCATGCTTAAGATTCTGAAGTCTAATCAAGTCTATTATTGCAGCAAATGGAGACTTTTTTGAACAATTTAAAAAATAATGACTATGTTTATGCATTTACATATAAGAATAAATTTATTTCAGGCCCTGTTTGATGCCACAGTGGATAAGGAGCCGGTTTGTGAACCCAAATGTCACTGGTTCGATTCCCAGCCACGGCACATAACCAGGTTGCAAGCCAGGTCTCCAGCCAGCTGTGTAGCTGGAGGCAGGTGAAAGGCAATCTTATAATGTTTCTCTCCCTTTCTTCCTCCCTCTTTGCCCTTCTCTCTAAAAATAATAAATAAAATATTTTTTAAAAAAGGATAAATTTATTTCAAAATATAACACATGGTATGATTTTTATTTTACTAAAATTTTGCCAATTATCATGCAAACCCTGTATTTGTATAAAATATAAATTTCTACCCAAGAGAAATTTATATATAAAACATAAGTGAATGGCAATATGTGAATCATCTAGTATTGTGGGTACTGGATAAGAGAGATCAGAGAAAACAGACAATATGGAGATCTTTGCAGTCTAGCATTACCTAAGATATAGCAAAGAGAATGAAGGGCAAATGAGAAAGAAAGAAAAAAAGATGATTCATTGTAGCTGAATTATAAACCCAAGTGATTTGAAAAATAATGATCATATTTACCCCATAAAGGATGTAAATAATGGGAATCACTTCAGAGTAAATGGGATGAGACTGATTTTAGTTACATGAGTTGGAGTTAGTCAATAGGACATCAAACACAAATAGTATATGGGTGCCTGTGTTAGTGTGTGGTATGATGAGTGGCAAACGTTGTAGTGACATGCCTATATTCAAGGTTGAAGTTGAGTACAGATTTGGGAGTATTAAAAGCTTAGTGGATCCTGCACTGGACTAGTGGGCCTGTCAGTCTCTCTACCAAACCCAATGCACAGGTTCTGGACAAATAAATCTCCTGTGAAGATGTGTTCCCAAATGAATAGTTAGAAGAATACTTCCTTTGCAAATACAACTAGGGATCAAATCTGAAATACCTAGGAGTGTATTCCTCTGTGACTAAAGGCTTTCACTAGAACATTAGCACCAATCCACAGAGGCCCATCAAACCCTGCATCTCCCAATAGATGTCATGATGGCTTCGCATGCCAGCGCCCTCCTCTAACCAGGCATCTCACAGACTTCCAGCCTGAGCAGTACTCAGTTGCTTAGTGCAGTGCTTCTTTGGGTCAAACCAGAGAAATAAGGGCACCTATTTCTCAAGTCCATTGATTTCTTTGCATTCCTGCTGCTATTATCTTAGTTCTGTCCAAGTGATCTTTCTAAACTAGGAATCAGATCAAGTCACTCCCATTCAGGGATTTCCTTTAGAATGTCATTAGATAATGTCCAGAACCATAAGTATGGATTATAATGTCCTCCCTGGCCTTATCATTCTGGCCTTGGCATATTTTCTTTCATCCCAGTAGTACTGAACTAAGTGCAGCTCTTTTTTTTTCCCTTGAGCCTCTGCAAGAGCTTATCTCTGTCTCCAAAATGCACTTCGCACACACATGTCCACTCAAGTCACCAGCATTTTGCCTGTCAAATATCAACTTCATGTCTCAACTTCATGTCTCAATAAAGTGACTTTATTTTCACTTCCTTCTGGATGTCCTCCCCTATTAACCCCAAGACTGGGCTATGTGACTCTCATCACACTACTGACATGTCCCTATGATCAGACTGAAAGATTTTGAAAGCAAAAACTGTCTTATTTACCACTGTCCTTCTTCTCTGTGTTCTCTCCTGCCATAGCACCTAGCACGGTTCCTGGTTTATTATAGCTGCTCTGTACATATTTGCCACATGAATAGCCAGAAGGCCTAAGAGTCTTAAGGCGGATATATCTGTTCATCTAAAGATGCCACATGATGCCATTGGTTCTGGATGGGACTCTCTCCCTCCCCCACTGGCATTCCTGAGATTCTCTAGATCCTTGTTACTCAGAGTGTTCTAGGGACAGGTAGCCCTGGAATTACCTGAAAATGCAAAATTGCTGGCCTCAACCTAGAATTTCTAAATTAGAATCTGCATTTTTAGGTCCTCCAGTGGTTAATATGTATATATGTATATTAATGTTTGAGAAAAATCACTGTGTAGTTAACATTAGTGGTTTTTTACTCCGAAGTTAGTGATGCATTTCCTTGAGAGAAGGAATGCACATGCCTGGTTACCGGTTCTCCAAGCTGAGCACTTGTTTATTTTTACCTTGATGCAGGTTCACACTAACGTTGCCTGGCCTTACATGATTGAAATCAGTCACTGCATGATGTCAAGTTTCTTCTATCACCAAAGGAATCCTGTGCCTACTTTTTTCAGAAGTCGAACACTTGACTGGGGACAGAAATTGCTCACTCATGGCTGCTTTTGACTCTTCCAGACATTGGATCCAATGTCATCTATCAGAGGAGAGTTCTCTCTCCTCCCAGGAATGGGCCTGCCTTTCCCCCCTGATATCTGAGCATTTCTCAGCTGCCTTTGTTTGATGTACTCAGCATTTGGCTAGAACACAGCACATGGAAAATGTGGCCTTGGAACAAATACAGTAATGAATTTCAGAGCATAGCAGTTGAGACCATAGGTTATGTTTCCTGAAGCTAGATATCTGAGAGGCACATTCTCATGGCTACCACAAAGAGAAAGGAGATAGAGGGAAAAGGCAGTAACTGATGGAGAAGAACCTAAAAAAGCAAGATAGGGTGGTTCTGATGTTGATACAACCAGTTGGGCACTGCCTAATTTACCAATATAGAAGAGGCACTAAATCACAAGAAATATATAACAAAGTGTAGAATTTTGAGTACCTTGGAAGTGGTCCTTTGTAAAGGACCTCAGGGTGGGAAAGGCTGCTCCATGGGTGACTGTGCACGCCTAAAACCCAATCTGCCCACTGAGAGCGAAGGTCAAGTTACCAGCAAGCTTATTTTCCTGAATGGAGCATGCTTGTAAGACCATGCTTACAAGACCTGGCTAGCTTCTGGGAACACTAGCTTCTAGTCTGTTCTTAAATCAAACTTTTGAACAAATATACAAATAAATCAGTGTGAAGATATGTTCACTAAAGTACCAGCCTCCAAAAGACTCCAAGCTCTTGGACTGTCCAAGTAGCAACAATGTGCTGACCACTTTCTCTCCCTGACTGTGGAAGTGGAGAAGTTAATCTTTGAAAGGAGAAAGACGATCTAATATGCTACTAGAACAGATGAACATCATCTCCAAAACCTCAGATATTGGACTATCACTTGGTATCTAATAATTCAATGTTAACACTAACTCTGGAGTTAGCATAGACCCCAAAGTTTATGGACTTAGTTCCACAAGACTGTCCCTACTTAAGATACCAGCCACAAATGGGGTGCCTACGTTACTCACTTCTGCCCAGATAACAAGTTAGGGGGATTCTTATTACCCCTTCCCCCTCAGCTTTGATGATTTGGTACTGGTAAAACCTGTACCAAAGGAAATTTTGATACTTCATAAGTGCATATATCCTGTGACCCAGTGATTTCGTTTATAAAAATTTACCCTACAAATTTAACCCTACATGTTTAGGATGACATTATCTTCAAGGTTATTCTTGCAGTGAAATGTTGAGATCATCATATATATATTTGTCAGGAGGGGACAAATTAAATTATAGCACATCATGCATTAAACACTTTGCTGCTGTACAGATGTAGGTATATCTTCAAGATGTAGATGTAGATCTATCTTCAAGATATTATTAAGGGAAATAAAATACAAG
Organism: Noctilio leporinus; assembly: GCA_004026585.1. Classification (NCBI taxonomy): domain Eukaryota; kingdom Metazoa; phylum Chordata; class Mammalia; order Chiroptera; family Noctilionidae; genus Noctilio; species Noctilio leporinus. The sequence continues at coordinate 50,161 of PVIW01009265.1, forward strand.
TGTATCCTATTATGCCACACACATACATTTTACATGCTAGAATTTTTCTGGAAGGATACAAAGATATATAAGAAACTGGTAACAGTGGCTGTCCATACAATGAGGAAGTAGATGGCTAGCAATAGGGATAGGAGGCAGATTTTTCAGTGAATAATCTAAATGCACTTTGACTTCTGAATCACGAAAATGCTGTATTTAAAATAAACAAACAAACCAGTGGTTATACATAATTTCCTCAATACCAAATTTAAAAATGTCCACATCTTCAAAAGCTGGAAGTGGCCTGGACCTGCCCATGCTCTAAGAAGTTCTGAGGATAACTTGTTGCAAGCTGGGTTCAGTGGTGGGAAGGAGATACTGAACTTCATGGCTTTTACTTTTCCTTGTGCAGCGTGAAGTAAGGTTACTTGCTGAGAGCAATGAAAAGGGGTACAAAGATGAGAAGAAGAGAGGATAAAATAAGAGATTGCTGAGGCATGTTGAAGGGTCACCCGAAGTTGGAAACCATAAATTAGCAAAGGTGCTAGTTGGTTTGGGATTTTCTTTGGGAATGCTCAGATGCGAGTGAGAACTAAAATGCTTTGAACTGGAAAGATGAGATAAAAATGGCCATGACTGACCCTTGAGAAGTTTCTAGGACTTCCCATTTGCCACAATTCCACAGTCTGACTCCGGAGGTCCAGCATTTGGTTTAATCATTTTCCTCAGAGGTAATCAGGCCTAGGGGAGTGATGTATTAATCAAACTCATAAGAGACTGGTTGATAAAACAGAACCTCCATTTTACAAATTTAAAATAAAAATATAAACCAACTGTTCCCACAGGCAGCACCTTCCTTTTGCATGTAAGAAAGTCTTCATAGGAAATGACCATTACTCTCAGCTAACTTGTTCACTGATTGGAGAAAGAAGAGGAATCTCAATGACCAAAAACACCAAGCTGTGGTAATTTTATCTACTCAAGGAATACAACCTTCAAGGCACCCACAGTAATACATTGACAAATTGTTTTTCTAGAATTTATTGATTAGGAGAATATAAAATTGGTTATAGGTTTCTTTGTAACATCTTAGCCCATTCTTACAATATGTTCATATGTTCCCATCCCTCCCCCACCCCCCACCCTCACTTTGATTGCCATTCTTTCTACTAGAGTTAACAGCCTGGTGTGTAACCTTCCACACAAAAATATACACATATAGAAGTACATATAATATACCCACACAGTTTTGTTTACCAAAATGGGATTATACTAGACAGATTATCCTGTGACCCTCACTTAACACATCATGGATATGCCTCTTGTAATTCTAATAATTAGAAATATTTCCAATATTCTAAGAAATTCTATTTGCTCAAAGTATTATATAATTTGAATATACTGTATTTCAAGCATTTTCTTATTAATAGGCCTCAGGCTGTTTACAGTTTTTGCCACTATAAACAAAGCTGTAACATACCTGTACTTATATGTATAAGTGCTAAGGTCTCTTGCAGCAAAAGTTAGATTTGATCATCCAAATGTCCTGAATATTTTTAATTTTGCTAAACACAATTTACTTTTCCCAAAGTTTGCAACAATTCAGACTCATGTCATGAAAGTAATAGTGCCTATTTCCCTACATGGTCCCTGACACTGCATGCTCCTGTTCTTTATTTTTGCCTGTAAGATAGACAGAAAATAGTATTTCATACTTGCTTTCATGTACATTTAATTAGTGAGATTGAACATTTTTATCCTTATTATGCATTTGAGTTTCTTAACCTAAGAGGCAGCATAAAATACCGTTTAAGTATATAAATTCTGAAGCTAGTTTTGCCATTTTGTACTGAGTCATCTTCAAGTTATTTAGCCCCTGTGCCTCGGTTTACCCATTTGTGAAATGGGAACAATAATGGTATTCACTCATAAAATTGTTCTGATTTGATGTATATTATGTGAAAAACATGTAGAATACTTATATTCTTTGCCTATTTTTCTATGCAGTTGTCTTTTTCTTAAAGAATTTTGGGAATTCTTTTATATAAGGAATATTAGCTTTTTACTATTTTATTATATATATGTAATTCACCCAATTTTTTATTTTGCTTTTTGCTATATATATTTTTTAAGATTTTATTTCATTATTTTTAGAAAGAGGGGAAGGGAGAGAGGCAGAGAGGGAGACAGACATCAATGTATGGTTGCATTTCACCTGCCTCCAGCCACAGACCTGACTGGAGACCTGGTTTGCAACCTGGTTATGTGCCCTGGCTGGGGAATCGAACCTGCGACCTTTGGGTTCGCAGGCTGGCACCTTTTCCACTGTGCTACCAGCCAGGTTGCTATTTATTTTTATTAAAAAATTCATGTACTTAAATTACTAGTTTTTCTTTACAGCTTATTTCCCACATTGCTTAGGAAGCACTTTCTTGTTCAAGGTTATAAACCTTTCTCCTTTTCCCTTTATATATTTTTATATTTAAATCTCAAATTTTTCATATTAGTATAATTCAGGGACCATCCCCGTAGTCCCTCTATTCCCTGGATATCCAATTGTGTCAGCATTGTCTCCGCAAGGAGTCGAATGATTGTTAAATATCATATTCTTTGCTAAGATCTGTCTCTATAGTTTATACAGATCCAAAACCACCCTCTTGTTTATAGTGGTTTTGTAATGAATTTTAACATTTGGTAAAGCAAATTCCACTTTAATATTTTTCGTTTTCATAATCTTCTCGATTATTCTGCAATATATGAACTTAAAAGAAAATAATCTTGTCCACCCTAAGACAGGGGAGAGAGTAAAACTACCAACACTGGAATTCTAATTATACTTGCCATATTAATTTTGGATGAAGTGACATTTTTCTGACATTAATTCCTTTTATCCAGGAACATGGAGTCATATATATATATATATATATATATATATATATATATTTATGTCCTTTAATAAAAGTTTATACCTTTTTGGTTCTAGATCTTGTACCTTCTTTGCTAGGATTTTTTATTTTTTATTTTTTATTTTTTTTAAATTTTTTTAAAAAAGATTTTATTTATTATTTTTAGAGAGAGGGGAAGGAAGAGAGGCAGAGAGGGAGAGAAACATCAGTGTATGGTTGCCTTTCACCTGCCTCCAGCTACAGAGCTGGCTGGAGACCTGGCTTGCAACCTGATTATGTGCCCTGGCTGGGAATCGAACCAGCAACCTTTGGGTTTGCAGGCCGGCACCTTATCCACTATGCCACCAGCCAGGGC
>PVIW01009266.1:0-53296 GCA_004026585.1 Noctilio leporinus
ATCATTGGCAATTATGTTTTCCCATACAGTTGGTTCCCTTTGAATTTTGCTGATATTTTCTTTAGCTGAACAGAAACTTTTCAATTTCATATAGTCCCATTTGTTGATTCGTTCTTTGATTTCCTTTGCCCTTGGTGAAGTATCAGTAAACATATTTTTGCGTAGGATATCTGAAAGTTTACTGCCTATATTTTTCTCCCAGACCCAGCCTTCTTGATCTGGGATTTCTCCTTGCACCTTAGGCGAGTCTCCGTGCTCACATGAGAGGAACAAATGCAAGGAGATAATCTCTGAGGTCAGGAGCCTTCATGCCTCAGTCCACCTTCCTCTGCCTTTAAGGATTCCCTTTTTTATGGGAAGACCACTGGCCCAGGGCAGACGGGGCAGAGACTAGTGTTCCTGAGCCTTGAAGAGATATCCAGAAATAGATGGGGGAGTGTCACATTTCTGAGCAGCTGTGTGGGGGAGGTACAATATAAAAAAGGAACCTGACCTCGCCATCCCCTGGTGGCCACTACAGGAGCCCAACACCAGCCTTCCTGCCCCGGAGAAGGCCTAGGTAAGGGGCGCACCATTCTCCCCAGTGCTGGGTAGGGAAAAAGATTTTTTAGGGGAAATTTGGGGTATTAATGGTGGAGTTTTAGAAATCGTTAGGATAAGTTTTAGGGAATCTTTTAGTCTGTTTCTCATATTTCTGGAGGCTGAAAATCCAAGGTCAGGGTGCTGGCATGGTCGGATGAAGGCTCGATCACTCCTTGGATCACAGCTGGTATCTCCTCACTGTGCTCACATGGTAGAAGGGGGCTCTGGGGAGGGGTGGTTTGTCTCTTATTAGAACACTAATCCCATTCAAGTAGACTCTACCCTCAGGAACTAATCACCTCCCAAAGGCCCCACCTTCTGATACCATCACGCAGATACTAGGATTCAAACATATGAATTTGCAGGGGACACTAACATTCAGACCATGGTACCCCCGATGGAGAGGTTTGGGACCACTGGGAAATTTGGAGATTCCTGGGGAAAGATGTGAAGTCCCCTCCCGCGAGGAGATGAGAACAGGCAGCTGGGATATGAAAGGGGGCTTCCTGGTGCCTCCACTTCCTCAACTCCCATGCGTTCCCCATTCCTCTGGCACCCTTACTTCATTCCTCCCCAAAACTGGTCACCAAAGTCATTGATTCCCCTGATTGCAGTGGTCTACGTTGTTTGTTGCACCCAGGAATCCTCTCAGACTCTTAGCAAACATCTGGGAGGCCTCACCTGGGCCTGGCCTTGGGCTGAACTCTGAGGATACAGAATGGGTCATACCTGGTCCCTGCCTTCAAGGAATTCACAAGCCAGGAAGGGAGACAGACACATAACAGCATCACAGTACAATTAGGACAGTGACAGGAAAAGCACAGGATCCAGAGGAGTCAGGGGGCTTTCGGAAGGAGGTGACCCTTGGGTTAAGCGTGGAAGAGTGTGTTTCACTTACACATTTTATTTTCACAACAAGCATGCATTACTTTGTAATAAAATAAACAGAAAAGCTGCAGCACTGGCTTAGAAACCGTCTGTTCCAATTCTGATCCAAAACTGAGATGCCTTATTCTTGGTGTTGCTTGGGGCCCCTAGCATGCCCACCCTACAGGAGGCTGTGGTTCCCTCCAGCTTTCCTTGTGGAAGTAGGTACCCTCCGTCTTCTCCCCTTCCCTGAGTCCCTCTTACCTCACCACCTGGGATCCATCCACATCTGTCTCTGCCCTGGAAGCAGTTGAGGGCTCAGGGGAACAGGGCTCAACTCTCAGCAGCACTGGAGGGAGAAATGAAAACCTCTGGCTCCCCAAGCCCCGTTTTAAGCCTGTCTCTGGAGCCTTGCTGTGCTGCAGCAGCTGACCGCTCCTGGATCTGCCCTGTTCCAGCCTTACATCCCCAGGTGAAGCCGAGGCCCCTCACCCTGGCAGTCAAGCTCGATGACTGGCTTCAGTGTTTTTCACATTCCCACCTGGCAAGTTCTGCCACACTAGACAAAATGGCTCTTACTCTTCACATCCTGAGAGTTCCTACCTCCAGTACCTTTGCTCTTTTTATTCTTGCTACTCCAAACTTTTTTCTCCACTCCAAACTCTAAACTTTTCTCCTCTCCACTGATTGAAGCCTTATCCTCCTATTCATCTTGCTAGTCCCTGTTCACATGTCACCTCCCCCTGGAAACCTCCTATGTTGCTTTCAGCAAGAAGGATCCTCTCCTGAGCCTCCATTTCTATGTTGTGACTCTGTACCAGGCACTGGGAATCAGAGACTAGGTGTCAATGAATGTTCAGTAAACTGTATAGGTTAACGTTCCCGTTTTCCAGATAAGGAAACTGAGGCCCAAAAAGAGACAGTAACTTACTCAAGGTCACCTCCAACATGCAGACTCCTGTTACGATGTCTCTGCTGCTTGTGTCCATGGGCCTCATGGAAGCACTTCAGGTACGGTCATCCTTTGCTGTCCCCATGCCAGCAGGTAGCTGAGCTGCCAGCTTCTTCTGAACTTTGGAGAGAATAGCAGGGGAAGAGAGAATGTCTGATGCTTTTCTTGGGGTTCTCTCAGCCTGGGGAGACAGCCCCAAACCTCAATCTCAGGGAGTTTGCAGTTAGACGTTCCCAAGCCCCCTTCCCCTCCAGGTTGGTTGGGGCCCTTCTAGTGTCTTTCTCAGCTCAGTGGAGGGAAAAGCTGGATAGGCCCCCATATTCCTAGGGCCCATCCTCTCAGTCCTTGCTGCTCCCTCTCCCTCAGGCCTTGAGCCACTCCATCACACGACGGGAACTCTTCTCTCAAGAAAGGCCCCTGGACATGGCCCTAACCTCCTTTGATGACCAGTATGCTGGCTGTGCGACGGCCATGACTGCTGCTCTCCCAGATCTCAACCGCACGGAGTTCCAGGCCAATAAAGTGTACGCTGATGGCTGGGTGCTGGGAAACAGCCAATGGCAGGAGCGCCAAGCCTGGGGGCCAGCCCCCCCACCCCCACCCCCCGGCTTCCGTGATGAGCATGGGGTAGCCCTCCTGGCATACACAGCCAACAGCCCCCTGTTCAAGGAGTTCAATGCGGCTCTGCGTGAGGGGGGCCGCACCCGAGTCCACTACCTCCAACACTTTTCCTTCAAGACATTCCATTTCCTGCTGACTGAGGCCCTGCAGCTGCTGAGCAAGGCCCGGCGTTCCCCCCAGTGCCGCCAGGTGTTTCGGGGGGTGCAAGGCCTGCGCTTCCGGCCAGTTGGGCCAGGGGCCACTGTCCGCCTGGGGGGCTTTGCCTCGGCCTCCCTGCAGAATGCCACAGCCCAGAATTTTGGTAAGGAAACCTTCTTTGGCATCTGGACCTGTCTTGGGGTCCCTATCAAGGGCTACTCCTTCTTCCCTGAGGAGGAGGAGGTGCTGATCCCCCCTTTTGAGACCTTTCAGGTAATCAATATGAGCAGACCGGCCCAGGGCCCCATCCACATCTACCTCCGGTCCCTGGGCAAGCACAGCATGTACAACTGTGAGTACATCAAAGGTGAGAGGGGCATGTGGGTGAGCACCTGTGCTGAAGGTGGGCTTCCTACCCTGTTTTCAGGGCATACATGCAGAAGCATTAAAAATAAACCAACAGGGAAGGGGGCACAGTCCTGTCTTCCACCCCTCCACCCTTGCATCTAAGGGGAGACAGAACCTTCTGAGGTAGAATGCTTCAAGTCCTTGGTGGTGTCTGAGCCAGAGCTGGCCACTTTCCTGCTGGGAGGCTGAAGAGAGTTTCCTGACCAAGGCAAGGGGTCTTGGGCCATTTGAAGGCCAAACTGACCTGGTCATGCTTTTCTCCTAGCTGGAAGCTGGAAGGGAATTAATTTCTAGCTACAGTACTGACACATAGATCACTGTTGCCAGAAACAACAACAGCCCCAACCTGTTTTGAAGAGGAGAGCATTTATTTTGAACACAAATCCTGGATGGAGTGTGTGCTGTGTGAGGGCCAGGGTGGGGAGGCCTCTGGTGGGTGCTATGCCCTTAAGTTCCAGTTCAGGCGGTAGCAGATCTCAGACACTCTTCCTGTCCGCCTCCCAGGACAAGCCAAAGGAGAAATTATGAGGATGAGCCCAGATTCCTAATCTGCTGGGGCTGTGGGTTACTGGTCCTCGCTGAGTAATGCCCAAGGGGTTGGCAAGGCCCAGTTTTTATAGTTAGACGCAGACTGTTTGCTAGAACTGTGGACCACATCTAACAAGTGAAGGTGTCCCATGTGGCTTTGTTTCCTACCTTGGACAGCACCATGACTGTGCATGAGTTGACAGAAAATGAGGAAGACAGGCAAAGAACATAAACTAGCCTGTCTTTGGCTGGGATGAGCTTGGAGAGGCAGAGGCGCATGTGCCAGGGACGTGAAGGGAGCTGGAGGAGTGCCTAGAACAGGCCCTGGATTTGAGGGCTGGCTTCCTCTGGCCCCGCTGCTTGGAAACCAAGTCAAACCTGGGCAAGGGAGGTCTCACCATAAGGAAGCAGAATCAGAGGAAAAAGTACCGGCTTTCCTAGAGCAATTTAGAGATGGCCCCCAGGGCCCCTTCCCACACTGAGAACTATTAAGCCTTTGCTTTTTTTCTGTTTCTACTTCACAGACAAGCAGTGCAAGTCCAGGCCCTGCCGGCTGGAAAACTCAGGTAGGGGCTGCAGGCCTCTGGGACAGGGGCTCCATTTAGGAATGAGTAGACTGCCCTGGGGTTGGACCCCTCAGCTGGATGTTCACCCTTTAAGGAAAACAACCCTCTTTCAAGTTAAAAAAATATATATAGCTTTTTCCATGCTACCCGCTGATGGGCCCATACGGGCGTTGTTCTCAGTTCCCACGTAACTTAAAGGGAAACTTTCACAATGTCCGGAGCCCTGGATGTAGTAGTTAAAAAAAAAAAAAAAAAGTAAACCTTCTAAAGCAGACACCTGTGGGGTGTCTGACCTCTCCCAGAGGTTGTATTTATGTGTTTAGGGTGATGGTTGGACCACCCTTTCTAGGGCTGCCCCTCCCTCACAAGAGACAGCTGATCAGGCCCCAGAGCTCCAGGTTGCACGGAGGTGATGCAGGGGAGGGATGATCCCACCATGTCCTCCCCAGGCCTCTCCCGCTTCCCGGGTAGAACCCTGTGTCTGTGTTACTGACCTCAGCACACCCTCAGACCACCTTCCAAGGTGGAGACCAAACCTCAAGTATTAGAGACCTGGGCTCTAGTACTGACCCTCTTTGTGACCAATTATTCCCTCTTTGGGCCTCCAGTTTCTTTGTCTGTATAATAAGCCAACTGGACTAGATGATCCCCAGGTTACTTTTGGCCATGACTTCTCTTCCCTCCAACACTGCAATGCCAGGGCCTGGCTGGGCCACCACTTCTCTGGGTGGCAACAGGCTTTTCCATGGGAACTTACTAGAACAGGCCATTCCCAGAGAAGGAGCCACGGCTTCCCTTCCTCATGGGTGTCTTCTTCCTCCCTCTGGGCTCTGTGACAAGGGAACAAGAAGGAGCCCCAGCCTCCACTGTGTTCTCACCATTCTCCATGACACGGTACCACTCAAGAGTTCTAGGCACACCATGCTATGCATCCTCACCACAGTCCAGCAGTGTAGGCCCAGTCATCACCCCAGTTCTATAAATGAGGGAACTAAGGCACAGAGAGGTGAAGCAACCAGCCCTACACCACACAGCTAGTAAGGGTTGGGGTCCAGACAGCCTGACCCTAAGCTCTAAACCACAATTCCAGTCTGGCTCCACCTCACCAGATGCCATCTCATTTTATCCTTTGCTGCACAACAATCTATTGGAAGGAGGGAGTATCACCCTCATTATACAGTAGGGCGAGACCCAGACATATGGAAGTGACTTTCCCAAGGAGACAGAATGAGTTTGTGGCAGAGCGAAGGCCAGAAGCCAGGTCTCCAGTTCCAACCTGCTTCTTTGAGTTTTGATGAAATTTCACAAACTAGAAAAGTTTAAAATCTCCCCACTCCCAGCCCATCAGACTCTCGTACCAGAGTTGGGGCAGAGGAATCAAGATCAGCATTGCTAGACCCCATTCAGATTTCTGTCCATGTTTCACTTCATGTATGTCCATAGGATGCAGAAGGGTAGACTTAATAATGTCTGGCATCTCCCTGTCTCTTCATCTTTGTTTACCTTCCTCCCTAAACTCCTTTCTTTAAAAATTAAATGTATTGGGATGACATTGGTTAATAAGATTATATACAGGTTTCCAGTGTACATTTCTGATACATGATCTGAATATTGCAATGTGTGCCCACCAGCCAAAGTATAATCATGTTCTGTCACCATATATTTGAGCCCTTTTACCCTTTACTACCTCCCAGCCCCCCTTCCCTCTGGTAACTACCATGCTGTTGTCTACAAGTTTTTGATAGTTTTTCTTGTTCGTTCATTCATTACTGTCAGTTTCGTGTTCCCATAAGAGTGAAATCATATGGTTCTTAACTTTTTCTGACTGATTTCTCTTAGCATAATAATTTTCAAGGTCCATCCATGTTGACACAAATGGCAATATTTCATCTATTTTTAATGCTGAGTAGTATTCCATTGTATATATGTACTACATCTTCTCTATCCAATCCTTTATCGAAAGACACTTTGGCTGTCTCCATGACTTGGCTGTTGTGAATAATGTTGTAATAAAAGTAGGGTTGCATATATCTTTGTGAATGTTTTCAAATTTCTTGGGTAGATGCCCAGAAGAGGGTTTGCTGGGTCATATGGTAGCTATTTTTAATTTCTTGCTCCAGTTTATATTCCCACCAGTAGTGAGTAAGGGTTCGTTTTTCCCCACAACCTCTCCAACACTTATTAGGTGTCTTGTTGGTAATAGCCATTCTAACAGATGTGAGGTGGTATCTCATTGTATTTCCCAAAAAGCTAGTGAAGTTGATCATCTTTTCATACATCTGCTGGCCATTTGTATGTCTTCTTGGGAAAAATGTCCATTCAAGTCTTCTGCCCATTTTTTAAAAAATATTTTATTCATTATTTTTAGAGAGAAGGGCAGGGAGGGAGGAAAAAAGGGAGAGAAACATCAATATATGGTTGCCTTGCACCTGCCTTCAGCTACAGACCTGGCTGGCAACCTGGTTATATGCCCTGATTGGGAATTGAACCAGCAACCTTTGGGTCTGCATTGCCAGGGACTATCCACTGAACTACCAGGGTGTCTGCCCATTTTTTAAATGGACTGGTTGTTTGTGTGGTGTTGAGTTGTATGCACTCTTCATATATTTTGGATATTAACCCCTTGTTGGAGCTGCTGTTTGCAAATATTTTCTCCCAACCTCCCTAAATTCTTGCTCTTCATCTCTATCTACTATCATGCTGTGTGCACCAGTGTTTCCAGCTCATTCTGCTTGTTTCACTAAATTGTTTGTGCACCTCACTTTACCCCTAAATATCTCTCTCTCTGCCTTTATTTCCCTGCAGCTATGGATCAAGGCCCCCTTTCTACAGTCTGGTCCCTTCCACTGCTGCTGTGGCCCCTTATCAGGGGAGCCTTTCCAGAGAGCCCAGGCTTCCTCTGATCTGTCAGACTCTCAACAGCCCTGCCTACCACCTCTGCCCATCACAAGGATGTCAGTCACACGTGTGCTTTAAGAGTAGCCAAGATCCATAGAAATGCCAACTGCAAGGAACTCTGGGGACCTTCGCTAGCCTAAACTTTATTCAGTGTTCTAGAAGTAAGATATTGAAGAGAGGTAGGGGGACTCCAGGAGAGCCAACAGCTCACTTGGAGGTAGAGAATTTAACTTGCTTGGGGGTGGGGGTGTTTGGGAAGGAATGCACTTGGCCATGGTACTTGCTGGTGTTACTCCAATGCCTCACATGCACAATTGGAAAGGTCCTATTAATTCTCCAGGAAGCTTTCTCCGACCTATCTGATCTGACTGGCTTAGGGTGCTGCTTCTGTGCTCCTACAGGTCCTGGGGGCTTCTTTATACCACACATCTGTAGCCATTGCCCATGTCAGACTGGGAGGTTCCTAAAGGTAGGGACGGGGTCTTAGGCAAAGAGGTGGTGCTGGGAAACAAGAGAAAGTCAGAAAGAAACAAATGCCTTGTGAACAGCTAGCTGGTCCTGCACTGCCTTTCCAGGGTCTTGGTCAAATCCATCATTTTCTTGTGGGCAAAGATGTAATTACTGTTCTAATCCATGAGTCCAAAGGTTCCTGTTTCTAGAGAAACAAACCTAAATCCCCATCTCCTACCACCATGGGTCCCAAGGGTAAGACAGGACATTGAGAAGGGCCAGGCACACGCTTACTTCATGATAAATTGGGGCTTTGGGGCCAAATTCTTGTGTGGCCTCCTGCTCTGGAAACTAGATCATGAATCTGAGTTACCAGTCCTCTTCCCTGAGCCCCTAGATAAAACCAAATCTCTAGAACAGCAACCACTGAGGAAGGAAGATAAGGCAGGAAATGTGGCAGTTTTATTTCTCATATACCCTGTATTCTTCCTAATGAAATCTCTTCACACTCATCATGGAAGTTCAGTTCTGACCCTGAGGACTGCACTTTGATCTTGACCCTTCTCAGAGTTCCTCCTCTGTAGGAAATTAGGATTGGCAAGCTCTAGATTTTCCTTAGAGACCAGGATACACAGACAACAAGTGCCCCTTTATGGTCCACGAAGTCAGCAGAGCTAATCCTGAGACAGGGAGTCCTAGGCTCTTAGGCACAGTAGGGAGAGACAGGATGTCCTATCTGAGGACCAACAACCACCTGGCCTTTGCATTCCTTTCTGGAACTGCTGTGGCTGCAGCAGACTCCTGAGACTCACAGGGCCTGCACCAGCACCAGGAAGCTCATGACGAGGGCCATGGAGAAGAAGATGCCCAGGAAGAAGCGGTCCATTACGCGGGCCAGGCGTTTCCAGTCCTCATGGCGTTGCTGGGCAGTCCGGTAGCAGTGAAAGGTGTTGGCAATGGAGGCTACATGGTGCAGCAGGGCTTCCTGATGGCAGAGACACTGGGGCTCATGGCAAGGGCCTGCTGGGAGGGCAGCCCTTCCCTCAGGAGACTGGGGACTGGGAGGTGACTCAGGCCGTCTAGATCGCCCACAGGGTTCTCCTCGTTCCCGAACACACAGGACTCGTGCCAGGTGTCCCAGTAGGAAAGCCTGAGCCCAGGCTGGCACTGGGCGGGCACTGGGACCACAGTAATGCAAGTTCATGATAAGGATAGTGAGCGCCGTGGAGAAGGTGACCATGGTCATGGTGGCCATGTAGTACTTCCCTGCAAGAGACAGAGTGAGCCGAGGGCCTAAGAGAAGAACTCAGAAGGCCTGAGCTTCCAACCACTTTAGCATAAATAGGAACCCACTATGAGGCTCTCAGGACCCTCCACGCCCAATGGATGAAAGAGGAAGGAGGTAAGGGCCAAGGTCTCCTCAGTCTGCATTTCCACAAGTGGGTTCTCAGAAGCTATTAGGTTGGCCAAAGCGTCCATTACGTTTTTTTTCTGTATAATCGCTCTAGTAGTGTTAGTTGTCTTTAACTTCATCAAAACAATTTTGTTAGATTGTATTGTGGCAGTTGTCATAGCAGAGTGCATTTAAAAGAAAACATCAAAATTGGTGATTTTTTGTGCAGGCATTTTAATATTGAAGATGGAAGATGGAACAAAATAATATTTTCATGTGTTATGTTTTATTATATCAAGAAAGGTAAAAAACACAACTGAAATGCAAAAGAAGATTTGTGCAGTGTATGGAGAAGACGCTGTGACTGATTGAATGTGTCAAAAGTGGTTTGCAAAATTTCTTGGTACTTTTGACACTTTGGCCAAATAATTGTTGCTGTGGGGCTGTCTTCTGAGTTGGAAAATAATTAGCAGCAGCCCTGGTCTCTACCCACTAGAAGCCAATAGCAATACTCAAAATAACCAAAATCAATAAAGTTATTGGTGAAAATGAAAAATGTGTCTTTTATTTTACAGAAAAAAAGGAATGGGCCCTGGTTGTTGTAGCTGAGTGGATTGAATGTTGGCTTGTGTATCAAAAGGTTGCTGGTTCAATTCCCAGTCAGGGCATATGCTTGGGTTGCGGACCAGGTCCCCAGTTGGGGGTGCATGAAAGGCAACTGATCTATGTTTCTCTAGCATATGGATGTTTTTCTCCCTCTCTCTCTTCTTTTCCCTCTCTCTAAAAATAAATAAATAAAATCTTAAAAACAAAGCAAAAACATAATGGACTTCTTGGCCAATTCCTGATTGCTAATTTCCCCCCTCACTTCTGGAGGCTGCATTTACCCAGGACAAGTCACCCTCTCTAATGGTATGCCATGACATGGGGCAAGTGACTGATCCTTTCAGTACAACTGGGATTAGGATAGAACCTACATCCTAACTTTGTGGTAATGGTTCCTGGGAAGTTAATACGTGTCAAGTGCTTAGGAGTGCCTGGCATACAGCTGAGTACTCAGTACATTTTGCCTCTAATTATGACCCTCGGCACAGTGACCTCCCTCCATTAAGTCCTTGAGAAAAGACCTTCTCCTCCTTTTGCCCCTTCCGGTAAGGGAAGGCGGTCTGCCTTGGAAGGGGCCTACTCCTTTCCCCCCAATCTCAGAATGAGGCATGCTCCCAGGACAACCCCCTTACACACTGAAGTAGAAGTCACTTTGGCGACCCAGGCTCCATTCCTGCCTGGTGGGGACCTTCACGCTTCAGACTGGGAGCATGGCAGTCTCTGGGAGGGGATAGGCTCTCTCCCAAAGCCCTTAAGACCCCCATACCTGCATCCCCACCCCGGCTGGTCCCTCACCCACTCACCAATGAGCGGCACGCTCTCGGCAGGCGGCATGCTCTCGGCCAGGAGCAGCTGGAAGACAGTGAGCGCCAGCAGCACGGTGACGCCGAGCGAAACCTTCTCGCCCGAGTCGGCAGGCAGGTGGAAGGCGAGCGGTGCGAGCAGCGAGATGAGCACGCAGGGCAGCAGCAGGTTGCACACGTACGCGGCGGCGCGGCGGCGCAGCAGCAGCGTGAAGGTCACGTCCGGGTAGGGCTCGGAGCAGCAGCCGTAGGTGAGCACGCGCCGGCGCGCCGGCATGCCGAGCACGCGCCACTCCACGTTTTCCACGAAGTCGGCCAGGCTGGCGCCGTCGCCGCGTGGCCGCACGTCCAGCTGGAGCCCGCCGTAGGTCCACGAGCCGAAAGTCAGGCCGCAGCGCTGCGAGTCAAACGGGAAGGCTGACACGTCCACGCGGCACGAGCTGCGCGTGATGGCCGGTGCGTCCCAGCGCACAGCGCCGTCGTGTTGCAGGACCACGTTCGTGCTGGCCGAGGCAGCGGGCTGCGCATCTGCCCTGCGGGAGGCGGGTGGGAGTCCCTGAAGAAGCAGCTGGAGACCACCCCAGGACAGGAGGGGCTGGGGGGACTGCAACGCCTCCCACAACACCTCCACAGGAAGGGTGGCGTGTGCCCTGGGGAGGACCCTCTGTTCTGGAGGAGGAGGCCTAGAAGGGGCAGCGCCTGAAGGCCCAGAAAGGATATGGATCTAGCCCAGGCAGCACGAAAACCCCTCTTCAAAAGTTGGCACCTGGAGGCACAGTGCCTTCCCTTGGTTGTCATCTGCTAAGACTGTAGAGGGGCCTCTGGGGAAGTATGTGGAGCCATGTGTTCGCCAGGAAACACAGAACTGGCTTAGGCAGCACATGGGGATGCTCCAGAGGGCCCTAGGCAGGTCTCTGGGGGAGCCCTGAGACTCCGTGCTGGCCTGGAAGGGTGAAATAAAGAGACACTTGTGCCCCAGAACCCTTTCTGTGAGATACAGAATTAGCCCTGGACTGCACAGTGGGTTCCTAGGGAACATTCATCCTGTCTTGGGATAGCCTAAAGTGGGGGTACATGGAGAGGCTGTGAAAGGACTGGACCCCCAGCATGCCTTTGCCATGAGTCACAGTGTCAGGGCTGTCAGGAAGCCCCACCATGTAGCCAACACTAACAACTTCCTGCCAGAATAGAAGGGGACAGCTTCCAGGGCAGCATCTGGTTAGGTGGGGGATAAGTGCATACCCAGAGCCAAGGGCAACTCCTGGGAGGGCTAGGAGAGGGGAGGGGCCCAGGCAGGCAGTACTTGTTATAGAGAACGATGTCTGGCCGCCACACAAGACTGCTGGGGATGCGGATGGCATCCAGGCCACCATAGTCATCAGGGTCCCATTGTAGGTAAGCATCTGTCCATTCCTGTCGAATCCACAGGTATAGGGTCAGCACCTGGTTGCGCTCATCCTAGTTGGGGGCAGGGAGTGGGCACAGATGTGGACACTTGTGCATGCATATCCTTCCCTATGTGTGCACTTACATGTGTGCACTGACCTGCAGAGCTCTGGTTAGTACCCGCAAACCCAACTTGCCCATGCAGTCCAGTTCCCACCCAGGCCTTGTCATGATCTTGGCAGGTTCTTCTCTGGGCCTCAATTTTCTTAGCAGTTATAGGGCTGATGATGATCCCTGCTGAGCAGGGATTCAAGTGTGGAATGTGTTGGCTACACCATGGCACCCAATAGTATCCAGGTCAGTAGCTGTTATTGTTACTAACGTTTACAGAATAGAGTTGTTCAGGGAATAACACCAGTCTTCCACCTCCAAACTCCTCAACAGTGTCACCACACTCCACAGTTGCACAACCACTACAACGTACCATGTCGATGATCTGGGACAATGTCACCTCCAGGGTCACGTTCAGAGCCTGGTCTGTGTCTGCCACTGGTCTCAGGGCACTTGTGTAGTTTGCGAAGAGGTCACGAAACAGCTTGTAAGCCAGCTTGCCCTCAGCACCCAAGCATTCTGGGGGACAAGTAAGAAGGTTTACCCTGGTCCAGGAGCCTCTGCTCACACTCTCCACCCCCACAAAGCTGGGGTTGTCACCTGCCCCACTGTCTCACAGCTGTCTAATGGGTCCTCCTGATGGCTGCCCTGTTCCTCAGGCTGCAACTCGGAGTTCTTCCCTGGCCTGCCTCCAGGTATGAATGAGATGAGGTAGGTGGAATGAATTTGTACCATCTTCTGACACAAGGCAGATGGATTTTTTCCCCTACCTTTCCCCTCCTGAGGGCCTGGATTCTGCCTGCCCTGTCATAAATGCTAAAGGGGCCCAAATAAGCCATATAAGAGTCCCAGCTCTCACCCAGGTATCTGAACCTCATTGCCTCACCCCCATCCCCCCTTCCAGTCTCTCAAACCTGCCTCCACTCCTCCAGCTGCATGTCCTTAGATCTCTTCGAAACTTCTGACACTATGGGTCAGTCCCTCCTGAAAATATACCCTTCTCTAGGCTTTTGTGACACCATATTGTCTTCAGTCCCTGACTTAAGTATTGCTTCCCAAGATCCTGTCCTTGCCCCTCATCTCCTTTCTCTTTATTTTCCTGAGTTCCAGATGCAGTAGTCCACTCCTGAACATCCTATAGGCACCTTAAACTCTAGGTCCAAAATAGGCACTCATTTCCTTTCCCCCTTGCTCTGAAACCTCCTTGTTTGGTGTTTCCCATCTCAGCAAACAGCATCACCCCAGTGACTTTAGCTGGAAATCTGAGAATTATCCCTCCTTCCTCCTGCCAGTTACCCCTGCAGAACAACTAATACCCAAATTCTGTCAAGTCTTACTGCTGAGCATCTTTTGAATGTTCAGTTTCCTCTCCAGCTCTGGCCTCATCCTCTGTCTTACCAACCACATCAGCTACAGTCTCCTCAAAGCTCACCCTTGCCTCAGGCTCAGCCTCTACACTTCTGAGAAATCAAGCTTTTAAACATGCAAATATGACCAGGCCAGAGAGCACTTAAAGCCATTCAATGGCTCCTCCTTGCCTGCTGGATAAAGCCCCAACTCAGTTTGGCATTCGGGGCCCTTTATTTTCTGGCCCCTTGGTTTCTCTAGCCCTATCTCTGAGAGATCCCCTCTCACCAGTCCCATTCCTGTCAGGCAGATTTCCTCTTATCCTCTTACGCACTCTCTTCTACATACTCCCCAGATACCTTTTTCTCCTGCACAGTTACTGAAGAGAGAGATGAAGAGAGAGTATGTGGAGAGAGATTTGGGGAGGACAAGAACAGCAGCAAAACCAAGAGAGTCAGGCCTGGTTTTACTGAGCCTCATACCTGGAAACAGTGGGAGCAGGAGCAGAAGGCTCAGTCTGGAGACAGAGAAGCCAAGGATGAAGAGGCAGCTGCTGGCCCCCATGGCCCCACAGAGCAGGTTTCTGGGTGTGAGCCTCCTGGCCTGATCTAGGGCAGCATCAGGGCCTGCTGACAAGGATGGTGCAGACAATACCTGGAAGTCAGAAGTAAGACAGATCTTTGCTGAGTCCAGCTTACTCAGCAGGGAGGCAGTCAGATAACCCCATCTGGTTATCTGACTCTCCATTTTGTACCTGTCCTAGGAGTTTAGTACTTGGTCCTTTGCATCTGTTGTTTCTCCTTCTCTCTGATCCTTGACTCCTCTGACCTTTGCCTCTGTTCTTTTCCCTGACTGTCTCTCCCTTTACCTCTCACTTGACTCTGTCTCTGTTTCCCTCTATTTCTCTGTAACTCTTTTTTGGGTCTCTTTTGGCTTCCCTAACTATGATCTTCCTCTTTCCACTCTCCTTTTCTCCTGTTCTTATCTCAGCTCCCCTAACTTCCTGCCTCCATTCCCCATACCTGGTACATTCTCAGCAGGACAGGGGCAGAGGCTCTGTCAGCCCTTAGCCTTCTAAGGCACAAGACAGCAGACCTCTCCTTTTGGCCCTTTTCATTAACTTAATTACACCTGTGCCCAAGGGAATAGTGAAACTGAAACTGACACCTCAAGTCACGGGGACCTGAATAATTCAGCTTCTGTAAGGCAGCACCCAGGCCCAGCCTGAAAGGGTCGGAGGGTGGAGAGATTCCAGGTTTAGGATCTGTAGGACACTGAGGCTTAAGGGTGTTAGGGGTCAAACCCTACAAGTGGTCATTGTCCCCCCAGCTCTGCCACCTAGGGAGGGACTGAACACATCTGTCCTCCAATCCTGCTGGGGGTGGTTCAGAACCACGTACTGCTCCAGGTGGCAGCACAAAGGAGGAAATGCAACCCCCAGTCAACCCAGTCACAGCCTCACTACTCTCCCATGCCCAGACACCAGGGGCCATCCATGCTGGGTATCAGGGAAATCCATAGTTACTTTCTGCTCTGTTTTAAGATCTGTCTTACCTGGGCAAGATGCGGAAACACACAGGGTTTCAGTTTTGTCAGATATGATAGTAATCGGATTAATAGTATTCACCTCAAAAGTTATTGTAGGGATTAATTGAGACCACCCAACAGTACAAGGCAAGCAGCCCCCAGCATACTGCCTGATATACAGTAACAATCAACAGTATTTGCACTACAGAGAGTTAGGGGATCTTCACCAGAACACACATTTAGCTTCACAAGCTCCCAGCCCTGGCAACATTCTACTATCTCTATGACTTTTAAGAATTATTATTTATTTTTAAATTTAAATTTTATCGTTTTTTTATTACATCCATCCCCTTTTTCCTTCTCTCTGTTCCCTTCCCCACCCACCCACTACCCCCCAAAGTCAATCCCATTTGTCCATGTCGATGGTTCTTCCATGCTAGTTCTTGACTAAACTGCTCCCCTTCTTTACCTCTTCCTCCCCCTCCCACCTCCCCTCTGCCCACTAAGAATTATTTTTTAAATAGGTGAGCTATGGAAGTTAAAAGTAAATTTTAAGATTTTATTAATTATTTTTAGAGAGAGGGGAAGGGAGGGAGGAAGAAAGGGAGAGAAACATCAATGTATGGTTGCCTTTCACCGGCCTCCAGCTGGGGAACTGGCTGGAGACCTGGTTTGCAACCTGGTTATGTGCCCTGACTGGGACTGAAACGAACCAGCAACCCTTGGGTTCTTAGGCCATTGCTCAATCCAATGGACCACACCATCCAGGTAAAAAAAAATTTAAAGGATTTAAAAATTCTTAGATAGAGGGAAGAGAGGGAGAGAGGGAAACATTGATGTGTGAGAACAGAAATATCATGCATGTGCCCCAACTGGGGATTGGCCCACAACCCAGGCATATGCCCTGATCAGGAATCGAACTGGTGACCTTTTGGTTTGTGGGACCATGCCCTACCAACTGAGCCACACTGGTCAGGGCTATGGTTTTGTTTTAAAGATTTATTTATTTATTTATTTTTAGAGAGTGGAGGGGAGAGAGAAAGAGGAGGAGGAAAATATCAGTGTGAGAAACATCCAACATTTCAGTTCACAGTACTATGCCCAACCCACCACACCATACCAGTCAGGGCTGTCTCTATGATTTTGATTACATACCTCATACAGCATTTATCTTTTTGTAGCTGACTTATTTCCCTGTGCATAATGAATGTCCTTAAGGTTTATCCATGTTGTAGCACGTGTCAAAATTATCGTCCTTTTTAAGGCTCAGTAATATTCTGTTGTATGTATTTACCACATTTTGCTTATCCAGTAATTCTTTGATGGATGCTTAGGTTGCTTCCATATTTTAGCTATTGTGAATAATGCTGCTATGAACATGGGTGTATAAATATCTCTTTGAGACTCCACTTTCAGGGTTTTTTTTCAGTATATGCCCAGAAGTGCAATTACTGGATCATATGATAATTCTATTTTCAGCTTTTTGAAGAATCTCCATACTGTTTTCCACAACAACTATCCCTTTTTACATTCCTATCAGCAATGTCAAAGGGTTCCAATTTCTCCACATCCTGATCAACATCTATTTTCTGAGTTTTTGATAGTAAATGGGTGCAAGGTGGTATCTGATGGTAGTTTTGATTTGCATTTCCCTAATGACTAGTGATGTTGAGCATCTTTGCATGTGCTGATTGATGAAAATACCTTTCTATATCTTCTTTAGAGAAATGTCTACTCAGATCCTTTGTTTTTTATTTGGGTTTTGTTGTTAAATTCTAAGATTTCTTTATATACTTAGATATTAATCCCTTATTAGATACATAATTTATAAATATTTCCTACAACTCTCTACATTGTCTTTACTCAATTGACTTTTGATGAATAAACAAAATTTTCAGGTAGTCTAATTTGTGTATTTTTTTGTTGTTGTTGCCTGCACCTTTGATGTCTTATATAAGGAATCATTGCCCTCTAATGCCATGAATGTTTTGCTCTATATTTTCTTCTGAGAGTTTTATAGTTTTAATTTAAGTCTTTAATCTATTTTCACTTAATTTTTGTATTTGGTGTTAGGTAACATTTCAACTTCATTTCTTTGCTTGTAGATTCCAGTTTTTCTGCCACTATTTGTTGAAAAGACTGTCCTTTTCCATTGAATTGATCCTGATACCCTTGTCAAAAATTACTTGACAATGTATGTGAGGGTTTATTCCTGGGTTCTCTATTCTATTTCAGATCTACATGGTTGCCTGTATGTCAGTACTACGCTGTTTCAATTACTATGGCTTCGTAGTTGTTCTGCTATCAGGAAGTGAATCCTCCATCTTTGTTCTTTTTCAAAATTGTTTTGGCTATTTGGGATCCTTAGAGATTCCATATGAATTTTAGGATGGGTTTTTCTGTTTCTGAAAAGCACTGTTTCTGGGATTTTGTTAGGGATTGCCTTAAATCTGTAGATTGCTTTAGATAATATGGACTTCTTAAGTATTCCAATTCATGAGCATGGGGTATCTTTCCATTTGTGTCATCTTTAATGTTTTATAGTTTCCGGTGTACATGTCTTTTGACTCCTTGGTAAGTTTATTCCTAAAATTTTAGCTTTTGACTCCTTGGTAAGTTTATTCCTAAGATTTTAGCTTTTTTTGTAATGTTACTATAAATAGAATTGTTTTCCTAATTTTCTTTTTAATGTTAGTGTATAGAAATGCAACTGAATTTTGTGTAATTTTGTATCCTGCTATTTTGCTGAATTCATCTATTAGTTCTAATAGTAGTGGTTGGGCTTTTTGGGTTTGTTTTGGAGGAATCTTTTTTTTTTTTTTTTAAGATTTTTTAAAAATTTCATTATTTTTAGAAAGAGGGGAAGGGAGAGAGGCAGTGAGGGAGAGAGACATCAATGTATGGTTGCGTTTCACCTGCCTCCAGCCACAGACCTGACTGAAGACCTGGTTTGCAACCTGGTAATGTGCCCTGGCTGGGGAATCGAACCTGCGACCTTTGGGTTCGCAGGCTGGCACCTTATCCACTGTGCTACCAGCCAGGGCTCTTTTTATTTTTTAAAGATTTTATTTATTATTTTAGAGAGAGGGGGAGGGAGGGAGGCAGAGGGAGAGAAACATCAATGTATGGTTGCCTTTCACCTGCCTCCAGCTACGGACCTGGCTGGAGACCTGGCTTGCAACCTGGTTATGTTGCCCTGGCTGGGAATCGAACCAACGACCTTTGGGTTCGCAGGCTGGTGCCTTATCCATTGTGCCACCAAGCCAGGGCTGGAGGAAGCTTTAGAGCTTTCTGCCTGTAAAATTGTATCATTTGCAAACAGATGATTTTACTTCTTCCTTTCTAATTTGGATGTTTTCTGTCTTCCTTGCCTAATTGCCCTGGTTAGACCTTCCACTACTACATTGAATGGAAGTGGGGAAAGCAGACATCTTTGTCTTGATCACGATCTTAGAGAAAACACTTTCACTTCTTTACCACTGAGTATAATGTTTGTTACTGTTTTTTGTTTGTTTGTTTGTTTTTATATATGGCTTTTATTATTGTAGGTTCCTCCTATTCCTTGTTTGTTGAATGCTTTTTATCATGAAAGGATATCGAATTTTGCATTAATCTAGATGATCATGTTAATTTCTTTATGTTGTTAATGTGGTGAATTACATCAATCAATTTCCATACGTTGAACCATCCTTGCATTCCAGGATTAAATCTCAGTCTGTAATCCTTTTAGTATGCTGCTGAATTCAGTTTTCCAGTGTTTTGTTGGGGATTTTGCATCAATATTTACAGAAGATTCTAATCTATAGCTTTTTTAGTGTCATTTTTTTTTTTTTTCTTTTGGTATGGCTCTGGTATCAGGGTTATGCTGACCTCGTAGAATGAGTTATGAAGTGTTATCTTCTCAACTTTTTGGGAAAAATTTGAGGATTGGTGTTAGTTCTTTAAATGATTGGTAGGATTCACCATTGAAGCCATTAGGTCCTGGGCTTTTATCGGATTTTTTACTACTGATTCAATGTCCTTCTTATAGGTTTATTCAGACTTTGTTTCTTCATGATGATAGTCATGGTAGGTGTTGTATTCTAAGAATTTGTCTTTTTCATCTAATTTATCTAATTTATTAGTGTATTCTTTTATAATCCTTTTAAAATTATTTTTAATCTCATCCAAAGACATATTTTTCATTACTTTTAAAGAGAGACAGGCAAACACTGATCGATGCAAGAAAAGCACTAATTAATTGGTTTCCTCCCGTACATGCCCAAACTGGAGATTGTACTGTAACCTTAGGTATGTGTCCTGACTAGGAATCAGATCTACAACCTTTTTTTTTCTAAAGATTTTATTAAATTAATTAAAAAATGATTTTACTTTTAAAGAGAGGGGGAGAGAGGGAGAGAAACATCAATGTATGGTTGCCTTTCACCTGCAACCGGGGTGTGTGCCCTGACTGGGAATCTAGTTAGTGACCCTTGGGTTCGCAGGCCAGTGCTCAATCCAGTGAGCCACACCAGCCAGGAGAGACCCACCACCTTTGGGTTGCTGCATAATGTTCCAACCGAACCACAATGGCCAGGGCCTATAATCCTTTTTATTCTTGTATAATCAGTAGAAAATTCCCTACTTTCTGATTTTAGAAATTTGAATCATTTTTTAGTCCATCTAGCCAGAGGTTGCAAATTTTGTTGCTCTTGTCAAAGAACCAACTTTTGGCTTCATTAATTTTCCCAATTGGTTTTCTCTTCTTTTTCATGTATCTCTTTCCTAATCTATATCATTTTCTACCTTCTGCTAGCTTTAGGTTTAGTTTGCTCTTCTTTTTCTAGTTCCTGGAGTTGTAGATTTGAACTCATTCATTTTTTAAAAAATTATTTCTTGATTTAAAAGAGAGACTATCGATTTGTTCTTCCACTTATTTATGCATTCATTAGTTGATTCCTGTATGTGCCCTGACCAGGGATTGAACCTGCAGCCTTGGCATATTGGGATGATGCTCAGCCAACTGAGCTAGCCAGTCAAAGCTTTTTTTGTTTTTGTTTTTTTTTAATATTTATTTTTAGAGAGAGGGGAAGTGGGAGAGGCAGAGAGGGAGAGAGACAATGTATGGTTGCCTTTCACCTGCCTCCAGCTAAGGACCTGGCTGGAGACCTGGCTTGCAACCTGGTTATGTGCCCTTGCTGGGGAATCGAACCAGTGACCTTCAGGTTCGCAGGCTGGGCACTTTATCTGCTGTGCCACCAGCCAGGGCTAAGGTTTTTTTTCTTCTTTCCTCTTTTTAAAAGTTTTATTAATTATTTTTAGAAAGAAGGGCAGGGAGGGAGGAAGAGAGGGAGAGAAACATCAATGTATGGTTGCCTTTCACCTGCTTCCAGCCATGGACCTTGCTGGAGATCTGGCTTGCAACCTGGTTATGTTACTGACTGGAATTGAACCAGCAACCTTTGGGTTTGCAGGCTGGCACCTTATCCACTGAGCCACCAGCAAGGGCTAACGCTTGTTTTTTAAGCATTCATAGCTCTAAATTTCTCCCTTATTACCACTATCACTATGTTCCGTACACTTTGGTATGTTGGGGTTCTTTTTGTTGTTTTCTTATTTCCCTGTGGTTTTGTCTTTGTTCCATTGGTTATGTTGTTTAATTTCTACAAATGTGCAGATTTTGCAGTTTTACTTCTGTTGATTTCTAACTTTATCCATTTGTGGTCAGAGATGATGCTTTGTATAATTACTTTAAAATCGATTGAAAACTTAAATTTGTGACTTAATAAATGGGTAACCTGGAGAATGTGTCATGTGTACTTGAAAAGAATGTATGGCAGCCCAAGCTAGTGGCTCAGTGGATAGGCGCCGGCCTGTGAACCCAAAGGTCAATGGTTCTATTCCTCAGTCAGGGCATATAACCAGGTTGCAAGCCAGGTCTCCAGCCAGTTCTGTAGCTGGAGGCAGGTGAAAGGCAACCATACATTGATGTTTCTCTCCCCTCTGCCTCTCTCCCTTCCCCTCTCGCTGGAAATAATAAAATCTTAAAAAAGAAAAAGATTTAGGTATCAATTATCTTCTCCCTCTTAAAAAAAAAAAAAAAAAAAGAATGTACAGTGTGGCATATACTGGAAAGGTCTGCAATAGTAGTTGTGTTCTCTATTTCCTTGTTTATCTTCTGGTTGTTCTAGCAATTACCAAGATTGGAGTATTATAGCCTTCAACTATTATTGTAGAGCTATTTATTCCTTCAGTTCTGTCATTTTTTTGCTTCATATATTTTGCTAGAATGTATTATGTGTAAATGTTTTTAGTTGTTGTATCTTTTTGCTATACCATTTTGCATTCATACAACCAAACCAAAACACTTAAATACTATTCATAAGTCTCATCTGATCCCTCTCATAACAGCCCTGCAAAGCAGCAATCATTATCCCTTTTATAAAATGAAAACTGAGACTATGCCAGTCTGAAAATCCAAAGGTCGCTGGTTCAATTCTCCAGCCTGGTCACATGACCAGGTTGCAAGCCGGGTCTCCAGCCAGATCCCCAGCTGGAGGCAGGTGAAAGGCAACCTTACATTGATGTCTCTCTCCCTACCCCTCTCTTTAAAAATAATAAAATCTTAAAATAAATAAATAAATAAAATAAAGAAAACTGAGAATAAGAAAGGTGAAGTATGACCCAACGTTTAAAAACAAACAACCCCCACCCCCTCAGTAGAAGAGGAAGGAGGCTTTGAATGTTAAGTATATGCCACTGAGGAATTTGAGATCCCACCCTTATTCTCCATGAGGAATCTAAGCACATAAATATATGTACAGCATTCAGGGTTAATCAGTAATCTCACCCCTCTAAACTTGCCCTTATAAATCTAGTCTTTGATCTAGTTTGTATCTTCATTTAGTACCAAACTGTTCTCTCTTTAACAGATGGCCAGTTTCCCATTAGGCTGCAAATGAAACAAGGCTCCCATAAAGCTCCTAGGGGCCAGAAGGCTCAAAAACAACTGGAAAAAGCCAATACCATGAATACTATAAACATTTCATTTTATTTATTTTTTAAGAAAGTAGTTTCAGAAAAAGAGGAAAATAATCTAGATCATTTATTCATATATATATATTTTAATAAAAACCTTTACATAATCTTCATGCATGAAGCCCCAGGAGTAGCCATGTTGTCTGTCTCAAGCTGTTACCTGGGGCTCCCCACAGCTGGCAGCAGTGCAGCGAAGGCCCCTGCCTGCCCCCGAAGCCTGCCTCAGTGATGGCTTTACCTTCTGGGACTGTAGATGGAGGTTGGAAAATGCTTTGGGCTAGAATTTGCTAGTGCACAGTATTCTCTTTTAGCCAAACTCACTGGCAAATCCAGACAGGAGGCCTACCAAGATGACCGAAAACCAGGGACCAAATTGAGTTCTGGGAGCTTCCTAGTGACATGGGATCTGTGACCTATGGCTCCTGCACATGGTAGTAGGGAAAGTTTAATGTTCACAGAACATTCAAGGCATGAACAAACAGGCCTTAAAGACCCACCCCTCCATGGCAGCACTCACTTCTACCCTAAATAAG
Source organism: Noctilio leporinus (assembly GCA_004026585.1). Taxonomy (NCBI): domain Eukaryota; kingdom Metazoa; phylum Chordata; class Mammalia; order Chiroptera; family Noctilionidae; genus Noctilio; species Noctilio leporinus. The sequence continues at coordinate 22,734 of PVIW01009266.1, forward strand.
TCAGAAAGACCCTGTTCTGCTCCCTCAGTCCAACCCTCTTTTGACATTCTTTAACTCGTGTTATCTCACTTGAGACAAATTCTCCTTCCTTTTGTGTACAGTTCATCTGTTAAGAAAGGACACTCTTAGATCAATGCATTTGTCCCATCACATTTCCCACTCCTAAAGACTCCTAGTACAGGGGCTGGGGTAGAGTTAGGGCAGTAGACTGGCATGGATGGTCATAAGATCCAGGTGGCTGAGGGTAGAAAAGGATTCCCTGGTTTGAAGGGATTCTAGCAAAGGCGCTTTATTGACCATTTTAAAAAAGATCTTGAGGATGGTAAAAAGAGAACTGGCTTCTTTTTGGGTCCCAAAAGCCCTTATGCTATGTTCTGTATTAAGGAAGCCCTGTACAACTGGAGGATGTTGCTTGGGGCGGCAGGATGGGAGGATAGATTCCACAGTCAACCCAGAGAACAGCTAACAGTGCTGATCAACTCAATGCAGAAGACCTCTGTGTGGTGAGTGTGACTGAGCATGTGAGTGTAGGTAGTGGCAGGAGCCTGGGGTTCACTGGCTCCCAACAGTCAATTCTTGAAGAGTAAGTTCTCGAAGGTAGGACTGTGTGAGGCTGCGCAGTTCCTCCAAGGCATAGTCCTCAGGCATGGGGAGCCGGCCAATGTGGGGAGCCAACAGGCGCAAGGGGACTCGCTGAGGATCTGGTGTTGAGTCAGAGGTTGCATCAGGGGCATGCTGAAGGCTCAGTACCACTCGCAACACATTGGCTACACGTTTGGCCATGTCTGAAAAGAAAAAGTGGAGTGAACACACCAAGAACATGAAGTGGGAAAGAGTGGACATGGGGTGGTGTGGTACAGGGTGTGTGTGTGTATGTGTGTAGTAATCACAAAGGAAATAAGCAGGCAGAACACAGGGAGAGGTCTGAGGCTTACCTGACTGAGCCAGGCGATCCTTGGCATTATGACACTGGATCTGCTCTATCCGGTTGCACAGTGAGGTCACTTTGGTTTGTAACTGCTCCAGCTCATAACCTGAGCACTCCACCTACAAAAAAGAAGAGAAACCAATTAGGCCAGGAGGAGCTCCCATCACCAACATCTTACCCATAGACTGACTATGCAAAACCTGGAAGCTATAGTGAGGTTAGGGAGGGGAAACCCAAGAAGCTGGCTGGCAGCACCACGTCATCACCATCATGCCTACTTGCTGAGAACCAGCCATGGTATTGGCAGTAATAAACATCAGGAAAGTCATTTAGTGTACAGAGCCTTGGACTGTACAAGTCTTGAGATCACTATGTAACTAGTAAACTCTAACACAACTCTAACACAAAAATCTGGATAGCCCTAGCTGGTGTGGCTCAGTTGGCTGAGGCTGTTGTCCCATAAACAGAAAGGTTGCAGGTGTGATGCCTGGTCAGAGCACATACCTAGGTTGTGGGTTCATTCCCCGATTGGGGTGTGTACAAGAGGAAACTGGTTGATGTTTCTCTCCCTCTCTTCCCTGCTCTCTAAAATCAGTAATATTATCCTCATGTGAGGATTAAAAAAAAAAAATCTAGATAAATCTGGGTTCAGAGGAATGATATGATTTTTAAAAAGAACATAGTTGATAAGCAGTGAAGCCCAAACCAGCATTTTAGGTCCCCTGACTATTAAGTTTATAGCCTTTTTCTCACCATCTAGCCTCTGTCTGTGTGTTGTGATCCACTCCTATGGCTCCAATTACAATCAATGTACTGATGACTCCTCAATCTTTATCTTTAGCCTAATATTCCAATCTTCCATTCCCTGTGCCAGGGCCATTGCCCTAGCTCAGGTTACCATTATTTCTCACTTGAAATATCTGAAGAGCTTGATCACAATCTTTAGTGTCATCCCTTCTATATCCTTTTTCCTATCATACTGTTGCCAGAGTAAATAGTCTTTCTAAATAGAAAATCTGTTTTTTTATTGCTTACATTCTGAATATTTTCCAAAAGCATCTTATTCTTATTTGTCTCATAATATGACTTTTGGCTAGCTCTCCACTCTCAAACACTGACATTAAACCTACTAAGTCTTCCATCACCTTCTTCCCCACCAAATGACCCACTCAATCCTCTCAAGAAGTATCTCTCACCAAATTCACTTTTGGGGGGTTTTACAGAATCTACCATTTAATTTCTACAAAGGTATTTTCTTTTCATCCACTAGAATGAAGTCTTGAATTTGACTTTAAGAAGTGGTAAACAAGGCAAGACAAGATCTTTGCTCTCATAGAACTTAAGGAAAATAAAACATATCAGATAGTAATAAACCTGGAAAAAACAAGCCATGCAGACAATTCCTATAAGGCGATGTGACAGACAGAAGCTGGATGACTGGCCCTGGCTGGTGGCACAGTGGATAAGATGCTGGCCTGCAAACCCAAAGGTTGCTGGTTCGATTCCCAGCCAGGTCACACATAACCAGCTTGCAAGTCAGGTCTCCAGCCAGCTCTGTAGCTGGAAGCAGGTGAAAGACAACCATACATTCCCCTCTCTATAAAAATAATAAAATCTTTTAAAAAAACAGAACCTGGATGACTACTAGGGGATCAGGAAAGGCTTCCTTGAGGAAGGTCAATCTAAATGCAGACCTGAAAAACAAGGGGAAGGCTTTCTAGGCAGAGTACAACTAAACCCTTCCAAGAAGAAGGGAATACAAAGAAAGTTTATGTGGTGAAATTCAAGGTAAAGAGGAGAGAAGAAGATAAAGCTGGAGAGGTTTTAAATAGCAGGGAATCATAACCAGGGGTCCTTAGAATTCAAAGGGTCTGTGATCATAAAGAATGAGTATAAGTGTGGAGTTTAAGAGTGGAATAAAATAAACTTTGTTGGTAAAACCACAAGTAATTCAGTGTGAGTGGCCCAGGCAGGTAAGGCTGGAATGTGGGTTAACAATGACAGGAGTTCAAGCAGGAGTAAATAAAAGGTAAAAGCCTCTATCAGGACTTGAACACTACGTTTATGAGTTTGGATTTTGTGCTGTAAACAATGGAGATTATTCCCAAGACATTTTTTAAATTTTAATTTTATTGTTGTTGTATTATATCCATTCCATTTCCCCTCCCGTCTCTCCCCTTTCCCACCCACCCACTCTCCCTCAAAGTTAGTCCCATTTGTTGACCATGGTTCTTCCATGCTAGTTCCTTGATCCCCAAGACATTTTTTTTTTAAATATTTTATTTCATTATTTTTTAGAAAGAGGATAAGGGAGAGAGGCAGAGAGGGAGAGAGACATCAATGTATGGTTGCCTTTCACCTGCCTCCAGCCACAGACCTGACTGGAGACCTGGTTTGCAACCTTGTTATGTGCCCTGGCTGGGGAATTGAATCTGCGACCTTTGGGTTCGTAGGCCGGCACCTTATCCACTGTGCTACCAGCCAGGGCCCCCAAGACATTTTAATGAAGACTAAAAACACCACAATGCTTGCAATTTTAAAGCATACCAAGTGATGTGTGAAATAATTATCCTCACCAAATCTGACTTTATTGTGTGTCTCAGTAGTTTCTCACTGAAACTAGAGGTTGATAAGAATAATAAACTACAGACAAATTACAAGAATGTCTATTGTACATACTACTTGGTAATAAACACAAAAAAGTATTTTTAAATCTTAATACTGCTGTCAAGTCAAAATGGCTACATCAAATTAGCCTCACTGAAGTGTCCCTTCTTCACTGACAGTTCTATCTCTACGTGTATCTCTAGTACCAATGAGTTTTCCAAATCGTTGCTCAGGCCTTTTGAGGTCTCTTTAAGGGCCAGGGAAAAGGAAAACCAGGCAGTGGTATAGGAACTCAGGTACCATGGCTGAGAAGAATTAACATCATTAAAATGTCCACACTACCCAAAGCCATCTATAGATTCAACACAATCCCTATTAAAATACCAATATTGTATTTCACAAAATTAGAACTAATACTTAAAAATTTACATGGAGTCAAAAACAACCCAAAATAGCTACTAGCAATCCTAAGAGAGAAGAACGAAGTAGGGAGAATCACAATACCAGATACCAAACTGTTACAAAGCCGTAACAGTCGAAACAGTCTGGTACTGGCACAAGAACAAATAGATCCCTGGAACAGAACAGAGGACCCAGAAATAAACCCAGGATTCTATGGGCAACTAATATTTAACCAAGGGGAAAGGAACATAAAATGGAGTGCAAACAGCATCTTCAACAAGTAGCGTTGGAAGAACCAGACAGGTACATGCAAAAAAAATGAAACTAGATCACCAACTTACACCATACACCAGAATAAACTCAAGATGGATAAAAGACTTAAAAATAAGCAGTGCCACCATAAAAGCCATAGAGGAAAACATAGGCAAAAAACCCCTGCAGATACCTCACACAGCAAAATTTTCACTGATGTACCTCCCAGGGCAAGGGAAATAAAGGAACAAATAAATGGGACTATAACAAACTGAAAAGTTGAAAGTTTCTGCTCAACTAAAGAAAACATCAACAAAATAAAAAGGGAACCAACCATATGGGAAAACAATTGCCAATGACACCTCAGATAAGGGTTTGATCTCCAAAACATATAGAGAACTAATATGACTCAACACCAGGGAGTCAAACAACCTAATTAAAAAATGGGCAAAGGACCTGAACATATACTTCTCCAAGGAAGTCATACAAAGGGCTCATAGCCACATGAAAGAATGCTCAATATCACTAGCTATCAGAGAGACGCAAATTAAAACACCAATGAGATACCACCTCACACCTGTTAGAATGGCAATCATCAACAAACCAACAAACAACAAGTGCTGGCAAGGATGTGGACAAAAGGGAACCCTGGTGCACTGTTGGTAGGAATGCAGACTGGTGCAGCCACAATGGAATTTCCTCAAAAAAACTAAGAACAGAACTGCCTTATGACCCAGTGATTCCACTGCTAGGATTATACCAGAAGAATCCTAAAACACTAATTCAGAAGAACCTATGCACCCCTATGTTCATAGCAGCACTATTTACAATTGCCAAGCACTGGAAACAACCTAAGTGCCCTTCAGTGGGTGAATGGATAAAAAAACTATGGTACATTTACACAACGAAGTTCTGTGTAGCAGAGAGAGCTCCTACCATTTGCGATAGCCTGGATGGAACTGGAGAGTATTATGCTTGGTGAAATAAGCCAGGCAGCAAAAATTAAATACACATGTTCTCATTTAAACAGGAGACTTAATGAACAAACAAAAAAGCAAGCACAACAGAACCAGAGATATGAATACAAGGACCAGACTTTCAGTGTGCAGGGAAAGGGAGGGGGAGAGGGGAGAAGGAGGCGACAAAGGGGAACAGTTTAGTCAAGGAACTAGCATGGATGACTCATGGGCATGGACAACATGTGGGACTGACTGGGGGGCAGTGGGGAAGGGGAGAGCAGAGGGGGGAAATGAGATGAATGTAATATAACAACAATAAAATAAAATTTAAAAAATAAAAATAAAAAAGGAACTCAGGTACCTGTTGTATATGGTGGACCATTTCAAGGACCTGAATATAGTCCAGGTAAACAAGGCCAGATGTTTCCCAGTCCTGGATTAGGCTGCTGCGCTCTGGAGGTGCCAGGTCTTCCAAGAACCCCTTCAGGTAGTCATAGTTCTCATTAATGATGGCATCTGAAGAATAAAATATTGAGCACTATGTTTGCACAAGTATATGGTTCCTAAAAGTGCCCAGAGGAAGGACATGGCAGAAATCCAAGACTGGAAGAAGGGGAAATAATCTTGGGTCAGATATTTTGAAATTCTCTAAAAATAATGTGTAGAATTTCTAGTTTCAGTTCCCCAAATAGACATTTTTTATGTTGTTGAATAAAATTCCATAAATAAACAAAGCTTAACACAATTAGCACACATCAAGAATATCCTGGCAAATGATAACAATATTGCTGTCTACTCCTGCCTCTCTAGCCTCTCATTCTGGCCAAGCTTCGCTTGCCTGTACAGAAAGCTTTTACAAAGTGTGATTTGATTCACATCTGCCATGTCCCACACTGAGCATCATCTCTGGCCTGACTCGTCATGGAGTTCAGAGATGGGAAGAATTTGTGGTAATTCCAGAAGACACCGACCCTAGAGTGAAGCACTCACCAGAAGCTAAGTGCCGGATGACAAGTTTGTGGCAGTGGTTCCAGTGACCAGCTTTAAATAAATAGAGGGCCTCCAAGTGCCTGTTGGATTCCACGTGTGCTCGCACTGCTTTGGCTTCATGAATCCACTCAGCAGGCACACAAAGCTTCTGGGTCAGGAAAGCCTCCTTAGCCCAAGATTCAGGGGTCTCCAAAAGTTGGCAATGCCGGGTAAGCAGCTCTCGAACAGCCTTCTCACGCATGCTGTAGAAAGAGGTAAGTCTGAGAAACTAATACTCTAGGGAAGGTTGCCACTGTCCAGAAAAGACTTTCCCTAGCTAAGATTGCTCCATTGTTTCCTTTCTAGTAATAGGAGATCAAAGACTGGGATAGGGAATTCTACAATGCACAAAGCAGTTCTCTGCAATTCATTTCTAACCTTCTTGCTTCCCTGCCTCCCACATGGTCAGTACAAGTAAGCAAAGTAGTTGTAAATCTCTCCTAGGTCCTTGTTTTCTCCTTCAATGCCATCAGCCTTCCTAATTCACTTTTTATCCACTTCTGGATTTAGGGTGATACACTCTTTTCTCTTCTCAAGCTCCCTTAAGGATAGTCCTTTTCTGCCTGGGCAAAAGAACCATCTATTTAAATTTTAGTCCTAAAATATTCTCATCTTAGAGAATTCCTAGGCTTTTCAAGACTCCTAATTTCACAACTGCTTCCCCCTGACCCCCTCTTTTTTTTTTTTTTTTAATTTTATTGTTGTTGTATTACATCCATCCCCTTTTTGCTCCCCTCTGACTGACCCCCTCTTTTTTTTTCCTTCAGGAAACAAGAGCTGCTTCCCCACAGCCCAGACCAAATCATTAGTTACCCAATCAACCTACCTTTCACCATGTAAAATTCCCTGCATATTTAAATAAACTCACAGGGAAAGTCTGGGGTCATTTTGCTTCCTGGTTAGGGAAAAGCAAAATTCCTTAAAGGGAAGACTGTACTAGGTGCTTTATCCTTTTACTTCTTTAATCCCCTGATCACCATTGAATAGGGATTAACACTATGTCTTTTATAGATTACAAGACTGAGGCTTGGAGAGTATCTTTACCCAGCTGTCAAATGTAAGCTTTACCTCAGGTCAAAGGAAGAACATATTGGATACAGAATTTAGGCAAGTCTGACAAAAAAACTAACTTCTTTCCACACCATATATTACAGATATCACAGCACAGTGGTTAAGAGCAAAGGTGCTGGGTGTTCTGAGTTGGACACCTCCCTCTGCCATTTTATGTGACTTTGAGTAAGTTACTTAATGTCACTGTGCCTTGGGCTGCTCATCTATAAAATAAGTAAGACTGTCTATCTCCTAGGTTCATTATAGCATTACAGGAGTTAGGGGCCTGTCCTCCCCTGTGTCAACCAAATGCATCACTTCATGGATCCAATAAAGCATCTCAGTTAATGCTATTTCTGCGTACAGGAGTCCCCCTTCGCTGAGGGGTATATGTTCTAAGGCCCCCAGTGGATAGCAGCAACAGTGGATGGTACTGAACCCTATATATACTGTTTTTTCCTGTACATACGTACCTATAATATTAAATTCATAAATTAGGCATAGTAATAGGTTAACAAATAATTATAAAAGTGAACAATTATAATGATATACAATAATAAGAGTTATGTGAATGTGGTCTCAACTCTCAAAATATCTCATTGTACTTGTACTCACCTTTTCACTTAAGCACTTTATGGCTTCTCTTTGGCATACCCAAATTACAATTGCCACCCTTGTGCTTTGGGATCATTATCAAGTAAAATAAAGATTACTTGAACACAAGCACTGTGATACTCCAACAGCAGACCTGATAACTGAGACAACTACTAAGTGACTAACATGTGGGTTGCATATACAGCTAGACAGTACAAGATTTCGTTGTGCTGATCTGAATGGCACAATATTTCAAACTTATGAATTATTTACTTCTGGAATTTTCCATTTAATATTTTTGTACCGTGACTGACTACAGTTAACTGAAACCGTGGAAAGTAACACTGGGGATAAAAGGGGATAGTACTGTAATTCTTAAACACGTCACTCAAGTGAATCTGTGCTAAAGTTAATAGGGTTTCCCCATCTGGGCATATTCTTTCCACTTAATCAGTTCGTATTTCAGTTTTTCAGGTTCTCTCAATCTTTCTATATATTCTTTGCATTTCCCAGAGATCTCTTCTCTCTTCGCAGACAACTGAGAGGTCTTATGATAAACAGTAAAAGTTGTACTCAAAGACAGTTTAATTTCTAACTTATTCATATGAACATACAGACATTCTGGGCTGTGGGTTGAATTGTCTTAAGGTTTATGACAACGTTGGAATACATATGGAATATATATATTTTAAATACTTGCTGAATTCAACCCTAAGAGACTGATTCCTTTGGCTCTACCCTGTAGCATAACATAAATCTAATGGATTTGATGGCTTCTCACTCACCTTGAGTTGTCTATATGTAGGAAGACAAAGATGGCCCACTCCCAGAGTCCCTCACTTTCCAGTTGGCCAGCATAACTGGCCTGAAGCACACCTTCACACTGCTCTGAGAGGTGAGTGTAGTTGAGAGCTCTCAGCATCTCCCACAGGTGCCAGCTCAGGCGGTAGTCCAAAGGATCCACTGTTATGCTTCGAGGTTCCAGCAGCTGGTTGAGATCGTAACGTCTGAAAGGAGAAAAAGCTGAGAGTTACCTTGTCCAGTCAGCAGACGACCTGCCCTGAATGTCAAACAACTTGGACTTAGAAGAAAATAAAGGCAGCCACCTAAAAGCAGAAGTATTTATGCCTCAAGGTCTCCCTCTGAGACTTGTGTCAATTTACCTCTAGGTTCAGCCAGATTACAGATCCTACCAAACACCAAGAAACCTTCTCCTCTGTAGCTATGTGATCTAACAGGTTTGCTGGGATTTGTTTGGTCTGTATGTTTCACCACTTTCACCCAGGCAGTCCCCATAGCTCTCACCCTTCCATTCATTCATTCTAGTGTTGATTATTTTTTTAACCATTTAAAAACCATACACCTTTAGTATTTTTCAATTGTTTGTTCGAACAGCTAACTACAGCAAGCTACAGATTATATGTAGATGATATAGTATGCGGCTTATAATTTTTACCTTTGATTTTTGTCTACAGTAATTTTTTCATTGATTTTAGGGGGAGAAGCAAAGAAAAAGAGGGAGGGGGAGAGAGAGAAACACCGATTTACTGTCCCACTTAGTTACGCATTCATCGGTTGCTTCTTGTATGTGCCCTACCAGGACTGAACCCACTACCTTGGCATATACGCTTAACCAACTAAGCTACATGTCCAGGGCAACAGTGTGTATTATTGTTTACATAGAAATCCAAGTGTCCAGGATTTGAAAGTGTCTCTACACAGAAATTTGCTTTTCTTCTGCTGGGGGACCAGTACATGTGTTAAGTTCCTAACTTGGAATTTCCAGATCATAAGAACTGTATAAACAAAGATTCCGCAACTGGAAGTTTTAAAGATCTGGAGTTTAGGTTACCAGTCAATAACCACATAGGGCTATTAAAACACATATACAAAGCTAGTGTGAATAATTCAATTTAAAATTAAAACTATTGTGTTGGACAATGCAGTTCTAGACTATTTTTTAGGGCTAGGATGTGAATTTTATGCAAAGGCTTTGTCATAGCAATCTACCTTTCATGAGAATAAGGCTTACTATTTCATTCTGGCTTTGGTTTCTCTATTTCTGGCACCTTGATACATCACCTTTTTCATCTTTTTCTCTTGACGTTAAAAAAAGACATACAATAAACTGCATGTATTTAGAGTTAACAATTTTCATGTTTTAACACATCTATATATCTGTAAAACTACCGCCAAGGTCAAGATAACAAACATGCACATCACCTCCAAAGTCTTCCTCTTGTCCCTCTGTAATCCCTCTCTTCTGCACCTCCTTATAATGACTCTTCCCAGGCAACCACTGGTTTTTCTGTCATTATGGTTTAGTTTACAATTTCCAGAATTTTATATGAGTTTGAATCATTAGTAGGAACATTTCTTTTCAGGTATTTTAAAATTTTCTCCTCTTTCAAAGCTAAGTAAAATTATTTTATGATTTACTATGTTGCATGTATCAACAGTTCATTCTGTTTTATTGCTGAACAGTATTCCACTATATGGATGTACCACAACTTGTTTATTCATTCACCTGTTGCTTTCAATTTTGGATCAATACAAATAAAGCTGCTATCAATATCTGGCATATGCTTTCATTCCTCTTGTGTAAATACAAAGGAGTTGAATAACTGGACCATATATGCATGTGCTTAAATTTTTAAGATACCTATTTCCCAAAGTGCCATTATTATTTACATTTTTCACTAGCAGTGTATAAGAATTCCAATTGCTCCACATCTGTGATGACAATTGGTACAGCGGGTTTCTTTGATTTTTAGCCATTCTAAGGTGGATAGTGGTATCCCACAATGGCTTTAATTTGCATGTGCCTATTGTCTATTGATGCTGAACATGTTTTCATGGCTTGACACACAGTCTTTTGGTAAAGAATCAGTTTAAATATTTTGCCTATTTAAAAAAAAACGCAAAAGTTTATTATTGAGTTCTGAGATTTTTATTTTCTGAACAGTCATCTGATTTATAGGAAGATGTAACAAATATTAAAATGATACAAAATACCACTTTCAAAACAACATCAAGAAGGGAGTGTATTTTTTTTTTTTTTTAAAGATTTTATTTATTAGAGGCAGGTGAAAGGCAACCATACATTGATGTCTCTCTCCCTCTCTGCCTCTCTCCCTTCCCCTCTTTCTAAAAATAATGAAATAAAATCTTAAAAAAAAAAAAAGATTTTATTTATTATTTTTAGAGAGAAGGGTGGGGAGAGAGACAGAGAGGGAGAGAGAGATCAATGTATGGTTGCCTTTCACCTGCCTCCAGCCCACAGATCTGGCAGGAGACCTTGCAACCTGGTTATGTGCCCTGGCTGGGAATTGAACCAGCAACCTTTGGGTTCACAGGTTGGTGCCTTATCCACTGTGCCACCAGCCAGGGCAGAAGTGAGTGTATTTAAGGATACTGAGTTCATAACAGAGGAAATGGGTGTGTGGAGCAATAACAACTCATTGGATAACACGTCTAAAAAACTGGCAACAGAGAAAGTTAATGAAGGAAAGCAGAGGAACTTTGTCTTTTAAGTTTAGAACCGAGGTGCTCCATAACACATCTAGCATCTGCTCAATGTTGTACCTATGGTTAGAAATGTACATGATGGGAACTCCAGGTATCTTCCTGATTTTTCATTTAAGGTCCCTGTCAACTGTGGCCACAATGTAACACTTGTGCTGAGTTACTCTCTGTACTAAACTGTCATCTACATAGGTTCCTTTGTGTGTGCACAGTAATTGGTAATTGTTCGAATCTTCGATCTTTGGCAATCCCTAAAGCCAGTTGATACTTCTGCCTCAATTTCTCAATTTCAGCCATTACACAGCCAGTTAAACAAGGGGTACACTTGGCATAGAGGCAGTCCATCAATGACTGCACCAAGTCCAGTTTAACCTTAATGGAAAAGTTGATAAAGTTGATATCAACCAGGATGTGGTAAGGTGGGCCCAGTCGTGTGTTATATTGGAAGAATAAGCAGAAAGCGTTATTGGGGTACTTCTCTTTCCTTGAGGGCGCTAGGATCTTTCTTTTCTTTTTAGGTTTTAATCTATTCTTTAAGTCTCTGATCCCTCAGACTAAGCATTTGCTTCATGGTCGTGTATTTTCTTGTTTTCTTTTGCTTCTCCATGTTCATGTCGCAGTCTTCTGAGAGTTCTTTATTATGTTTTGGATACAAGTTCTTCGCCAGCTATATGAATTGCAAATATGTTCTCCCAATATAGCTTTTCATTCTTTTAACAAGCTTCCAATGAGCAATTTTTAAACTTTCTTGAAGTTCAATTTATCAACTTCTTTTATGGATTGTGTTTGGTGTCTGACAAATCTTTGCCTAACCTGTATTTGCAGAAGTTTTGTACTTAACACATTTAGCTTTATGATCTATTTTAAACTTGATAGTAGAGATAAAAAATTAAACCAAAATGTAGATAAACTAATCAACAGATAACAGATACAAATTACTAATATCAGGAAAGGAAGAAACAGAGCTACAGATCCTACATTTAAAAAGGATTAAAAATGTTATGAATAATTTTATGCCAATAAACTTGGTGATTTCGGTGAATTACAAAAATTCCTTAGAAGAAACAAATGATCAAAATTGACTCAAGAATAAATAGGAAACCTCAATAGCCCTTATCTATTTTAAATACTGACTTTAGTTTTAAAAACTTTAATTGGACTCTAAAAATTTCTAGCCCTGGCTGGTAGCTCAGTGGATTGGTGCCGGCTTGTGAACCCAAAGGTCACTGGTTCAATTCTAAGCCAGGGCATATAACCAGGTTGCAAGCCAGGTCTCCAGCAGGTCTGTAGCTGGAGGCAGGTGAAAGGCAACCATACACTGATGTTTCTTTCCTCTCTTCCTTCCTCCCTGCCCTTTTCTCTGAAAATAATAAATAAAATCTTTAAAAAAAAGCAACATATTTGAAAAGCTACTTTAGCAAGCAAGATAATACATATGTAAATAATGACATGAAAAATGCTCACAGCATTAGCAAAATGCAAATTAAAACAATTTTAGTTCTATGTTTTACAATAAAAACTATTATTCTACAAATTAATACAGTTAAGTATTCTTTATTTATTTACTAAATATGTTATTCATTATTTTCAGAGAGGAGGGCAGGGAGCAAGGAAGAAAGGGAGAGAAGCATCAATGTTTGATTGCCTTTCATCTGCCTCCAGCTAAGGACCTGGCTGGAGACCTGCCTTGCAAACTGGTTATGTGCCCTGACTGGGAATCGAATCAGTGACCTTTAGGTTCGGAGGCTTGCTGCCAATCCACTAAGCCATACCAGCCAGGGCTAAATACCCTATATTTAAAAGGCAGTATTTGAAGAATAGAAATGAGATGTGAACTATTATAATTTTTAAGGTTTTATTCATTTATTTTTAGAGAAGGGGAAGGGAGAAAGAGAAGGAGACAGTATGTGGTTGAATCCTACCCACCCTCCAAGTGGGGGAGCTGGTGCACAACCTAGGCATGTGCCCTGACTTGGGAATTGAACTGTGACCCTTTGGTTCCCAGGCCAGTACTCAATCCACTGAGCCACACTGGCCAGGAAGAACTATTAATTTTGACTCAAGAAAAACCCCTTAACATTTCTGATACAATATAAAATCTAAAAAGACAGTTCTGAGGTAGTTTTAATTTATTGATTAGGTATAATAGCATGTGTTCCTATATTATTGTAGAATAAGTAAACCACTCCTCATTTCTTATTAAAACACAAGCTACTATACAGAGATATCACTATATGCCCACTAATATGATAAAATTTTATTTTAACACCTGACAATATCAAAATCTGGCCCTGGCTGGCAGCTCAGTGGATAAGGTGCCAACCTGCGAACCCTAAGGTCTCTGGTTCGATTCCCCAGCCAGGGCACGTCACCAGGTTGCAAGCCAGGTCTCCAGCAGGGTCCATGGCTGGAGGCAGGTAAAAGGCAACCATACATTGATGTCTCTCTCCCTATCTCCCTTCCCCTCTCGCTAAAAATAATGAATAAAAAATCTTAAAAAAAATTTTTGAAGAAATATGGAGCAATTAGAGACCTTGGTGGGAATGTGAAAGAATATAAGTACCTTTGGATATAAATGTTTATGAAAACTATTCATAATAGCTTCAAACAAGAAAATCTGTGTCCACCAACAAATAAATAAATTATGAAATAAAAAACTTTTGATGCATGTATTAACATAAATAAATCTCAAAATCATTATGCTAAGTGGAAGAAGTCAGGCACAAAAGATAACATACAAATGGTCCCAATTATATAAAATTTTAGAACATTAAGACTAACCTACAGTAATGAAAAGTTAGTAGTTGTCTTGTGTGGTGGCTGATTGTAAAGGGGCACGAGGACCTCTTTGGGGGTAATGTAAATGTTATCTAGATTGTGATGATAGTTACATTATCTTAAAATCTTCAAACCACATACTTTAGTACATACAAATTGTATTTCATTGAAGTTGATTAAAATAAGTTTTAGATTTCTAAGTCTAGTTCTAGTGCTCCTTACTTTCAACTACTATCAGTTATATTTTGGTAATATATATAGACTAATGGCAATTTGGCCATGTGAGAAAGGGAAAGGACTCCCAAGAGCTTATGGTGCTCTTAAGTGACTATACTACATAACTCTGATTACCTGTCACTGTAGAGTTTCAGAAGGTGAAAGCAGACATCTTGAAGTGGTCTCCGTGAGTCTTGTTCCTCCTCCTCTACCACATAGCCACAGCCCTCCAGGTATGAAGGAAGAGGAGGGCAGGCATACCTGTCACCTTCAGAGGTATTCTGAAGGTAAGAATGTGATAAAACAATACATCAGCTGCTAGTGTGACTCATAGAGGCTATATCATGGCTCAATTACTCAAGACATGTGTATTATTAAGAATGATGTGATACCCTCTAAAAGAATGTGTCAAAGACTTTAAATTTATTTAGATCAGTGACATATTCCACTTGTCTTCAAGAGACTGGCAGACTTCAGATAGTTCTCACTAATCCCACCACTTTTCTTATCACAATTTTTTCTCCCATAACTCTTGTTACACTCAGCTTCTTTAGAGTTCTCTCTTTTTGCTGACAAATACTATCAAAGATAATAAAAATGGGAGGGTAGAAGAGAACCAGAGAAATGATGGCATTAAAAACCGTAATACCAATAATACTTTAATCTCAATACTAACAAGGAATATGAAAAAAAGATATTTAGAAGTAAATCTGAGACCTAAATTTGGGGTTATGGCAAACCTGAGGTCAGGCAGGGAATTTCTCACAAAAATCAGAGAGCATTAGGAATGAAGAGAAACCCACTCATTTGAGGGAGGAAAAAAGTTGTGGAAATACATATTATTAAATAAAATAGAAGCAGATAGTAGAAGAAGTTTAAGGATAGCCCTGTCCAGAAGAAGGAGAAAAGGAAAAAGTTTCCCATCAGATCTCCTGCTTTTTTCCAATTTTATGATAATTTCAAAAAAAAAAAAGCAATCAGGAAGAAGTATTACGAAATGTGACGTGATGGGTTTTTTTCCACTGGAGGAAACAGAACTACCAGGATGGGTGCTTGGCTCTCCTGGACTCACATACCTGAAATGCTTCTTCATACATGCTGAGTGCCCTGGAAATGGAGGCTGTTGGTGGAAGCAAATACCAAAGGTGGATAGCCAGGGTGCGTTTCCAATCCAACTGGGAGCACACATTAATTTGCTTCTGCTCTGAGAGATGCCATACCTGTAGGTGACAAAATCACTGTCACAATTACAAATAATATGTTACCTTGTTATTGCCCAGGTCTGTAAGTTATCCACTTATTCAAGTAACACTTTAAGTGATGTAGACAGCAGTGTTAATTAATAATCCAGAAATTACATAATAGTCCCTAGGTGGCAGGTGATGGGTGGATATAGACAATTATTGCTCTAAGAGATGAAAACCACTGAGAATACTAAGGTCTTCACACTGCACACAGCTGGCAACTTATAAAACTTAAAAAGGTGTGAATAAATTCTGAACAGCCTTTTCATTTTTGGAAATTGACTTTAAGACAGCAATCAAACAGGTAAGAAATAACAGAGAACTGGTTTAAAATAATTAGGATATATAAGCCCTGGCTGGTAGCACAGTGGATAAGGTGCTGTTCTGCGAACCCAAAGGCCACTGGTTCAATTCCCAGCCGGGGCAACATAACCAGGTTGCAAACCAGGTCTCCAGCCAGATTCGTGGATGGAGGCAGGTGAAACGCAACCACACATTAATGTTTCCCTCCCTCCCTGCCTCTCTCCCTTCCCCTCTCTCTAAAAAGAAATAAATCTTAAAAAAAAAATAATAATAATTAGGATATATAGATCATCCATAAAATAAAATAGAAGTAGCCATTATAAAGAATGAGGCTGCCTAATTAAAAAAAAAATCTGTATACAGTAAGTAAAAGATGCAAACTGTTATGTATAAATGATTTTATCTGAATATACACATGTGTAAATAAATATACATACATGTATGTTGATATAAAGACAACAAATTCTTTATGCTGTTTATCACTATATGGAATATAGAGAATTTTAACATTTTTATTTCCATATAACTAGTTGTTTTTTTACAATGTACATGTTGTACCTTTATAATTTTCCATTAATATTTCTATCAACAATAGTTAAATTATACATAATAATGTATAATTTACAAAGATGGCTCTTTAACCTCAAACAATCCTGAGTTTATGAGAAAATTCATTGAGTTTATAAGAAAAGAAAAAGATACCGGTTTTCCAGTTAACAGGGCAAAGATGCGCAATCTCTCCTCCTGGATGAAGCAGTCAGCCTGGAGCTGATGCCAATCAACCAGCTGCATGGTAAGCAGCTCGCGGACAGACTGGCTACCCACCAACTGGGATAGAAGAAGGGCCAGACGATGATCACCTATAAGAAAAAAAGAAGTTCTGTGGTGATACTGAGGACTTGTAGCCTTGGAGAAACACTTGAGGGCATTACTTTATTTCTTTAAGTCTTCAGGACAGAGGATTTAACATCTGTGACTGTTTTTTTTTCTTCTTCCTGTATTAGTGCCAAAATATTGATCATGAAATTAACTTTCTACTTGGGTAGAAAATCTTCAAAGTAGTTTAGCCTAAATTACATATGGATTATATAATATACAGAGTGCAGTGACAAGGTTACTATGATAGTACTTCTGTGACCCTAGACAAGTCACTAAAATGCAGGAAAATATCTAATTGAATGGTTCATAGTGAAACTGAGATGACAACATTGAAAACATGCCCAATTAGAATGTACTACTTAATGACATTGAAAAATGGCAAGCTTATACCAAAAGAAAAAACGTGTGTATGATATAAAGAGAATGATTTACTCCTTTAATCTCATAGGTCCAGTAATCTGTTTCAATAAAAATTTCTAAGTAAAAAGGGCTAGGGTAATAAAAAACATCTAATTAACTAGAATGTGAAGGGATAGAAATTTTGGCTTATAAAAAGTTTTACTTAAACTGTGAGCTGAGAAAAATTCTGTTTCAGCCCTTAATACAAACCTCTTAAAATCAACATTTTTTTTCTTTTTCTTTTTGTATATGGGTCAGTACTTAGATGACTATGAAGTACTGTTCTGACAGAAACTAAGGCTCTTATCTCAAAATAGTTTCCTCCACAAATTAGAGAGTCCTGGAGTAAAGAAATCATGCATCAGGAACACATCTGAAAATGTGCTGCTAGGCCAGGCTGTCTCTCTGATGTATGCAGGCAACAAAAACATGACTTGACTATGATTTATGCAGTAAGTGCATGAGCTGCTGATATTCTAGATGAACAATAATAAAAGAAAAAAATTAAAAGATTATTTCTGTATCTACAAAACCCCAAAGAGAGAAGATAACTAGCCAACAAATATAAATATCCTGGGACACTAAAGATGGTCAGTCAGTTCAAAGAAGAAAGTGGGATATCATATTCTGATACAACCATTTATTAAGATAATTTCTCTTTGTTCTGACCATACAACCAACCAATCAGCCTCTGCCAATCTTAGGCTTTTTCACAGATTTTTCCCACTGATGAGAATATACTACACTTGATCTTAGCCAAAAGGCCAAGAAGCGATAATGATGAGAATATATACTTGAACAAACGGCAGGATTGTATAGCACTTCCTCAAGTTGATTTTAGTGTATGGTGTGAAGGCTCTAAATCCAACTTTTGCATGTGAATATCTAACTACCCCAGCATTAGTTGTCGAAAAAGACTATCCCCTTTAACATTTATTTTTTAAAAAGGTTTTATTTATTATTTCCAGAGAGAGGGGAAAGTAGAGAGGCATAGAGGGAGAGAGACATCAATGCGTGGTTGCCTTTCACCTGCCTCCAACTAAGGACCTGGCTGGAGACCTGGCTTGCAACCTGGTTATGTGCCCTGGCTGGGAATCGAACCAGCGACCTTTGGGTTTGCAGGCTGGCACCTTATCCACTGAGCCACCAGCCAGGGCCCCTTTAACCTGTATGTTCATATGCCAGTACATTTATCTTAACTGCTGTCAGTTTATTGAAGTGTTTTTTTTTTTTAAGATTTTATTTATTATCTTTAGAGAGAGGGGAAGGGAGGAAGGCAGAAACGGAGAAAAACATCAATGTATGGTTGCCTTTCACCTGCCTCCAGCCACAGACCTGGTTGGAGACCTGGCTTGCAATTTTGTTATGTGCCCTGGCTGGGGAATATTGAAGTTTTGAAATCAGAAGGTGTTGAGTCCTCTGTTATCATTCACTTACATCACTATTTAGGTATTTTACATTTCTAAATAAGGATCAAGACCTGCAAAAATGCCTTCTGGAGATTTTGAAAGACACTGTGTGGAATGTAAAGGATGGGGCAAAAGTATGGTTACAGTTATGAGCACACAAAGCACAGAGTTTATGCTTGCATTAGTTATTGTATTATTTTCCATATGAGCAACTGTAAACCTACTTTTACCCTACCCTGTACAGATTAACTGAGGGGAGAACAGACATGTCAACAATCCTAAAAGTGCCAATCCATCAGTTCTCTTCCAGGTTGGTTTTGCCCCCAAATGCCAAAAACATCTAAAACGTCTGAAGGTATTTTGGTTGTCACAACTAGAAGAGAGATGACTAGAATTGAGGGGCAGGGATGTTGCTAAATATCCTACAATACTGCCAGGGCAGCTTCCACAACAAAGAATCACCCACTAAAAATGCCAACAGTGCTGAGGGGGAGATGTACCACATGATCATGAACTGTCTCTCCATTTATTGGAACTTTTATTTCTCCAGCAATGTCATGTAGTTTTCAGTGTACAAGTCTTATATTTTGTTACATTTATTCCTTACATATTTCAGTCTTTTTGATAATATTATGGATTTTTAAAAATTCACTTTTGGATTGTTACTAAAAAGTAGAAATTGTATATTAACCTTGAATCCTGAGACTTGTTGAGCTAGTTTATCAGTCCTACTACCTTTTCTGTGGATTCCATATGACTGTCTATATACAGAATCATGCCGGCTATGAATAAAGACAGTTCTACCTCTTCCCTTTTAATCTGTGCAACTTTTGCTTTTTTCTTGTCTGAATACACTGGCCTCAAACATTATAATACTATACAGAAATGGTGTTCCTAATCTTAGGGTAAAATCATTCAGTCTTTTAAACATTAAGTATGATGCCAAGCTGTAGATTTTTCAGATTCACTTTGATATGAGGGTAATACTGTCATCACAGGATGAGTTGGAAAGTGCTCCCTCCTGTATTTTCTAGAAGAGCTATAGAAGGCTGGTATTAATTCATTTTTATAAATATGATGAATTCGCTGAGTGAAGGCTTTAATTACAAATTCAACTTCTTTGCTTGTTATGGGTCTATTTAAATTTTCTGCTTTTTCTTGAGTCTGTTTCAGTAATTATACTTTGCAATCTTTATTTCCGCCCTTTCCTACCTTTTGATTTAGTTTGTGCTTTTGCTAATTTCTTAAGGTAAAAGCTTAGAGGTTACTGATTTGAGGAGTTTCTTCTCGGTGGGTAGTTATCAAGTTAATACTGGTCCATAAAGTTCAAGCATTCTATATTCTTGATTTTCTGTCTAGTTGTTCTATCAATTATTGAAAGTGGAGGCAGTGAAGTGTAAGTTTTTAGTAAGCTGAAAGGTACCTTGACAAAAGTTTAATTTTAGGGTAAGAAAAGGAAAAGGAGGAAAAAATAGTTTGTGAATAAATAAATCCAAGAACCTGACTTCTGACACTCAAGATTCTCTTCCACTATACTTATGCATGCTAATGAGTATAACTTT
The DNA here is from genome assembly GCA_004026585.1 of Noctilio leporinus. Classification (NCBI taxonomy): domain Eukaryota; kingdom Metazoa; phylum Chordata; class Mammalia; order Chiroptera; family Noctilionidae; genus Noctilio; species Noctilio leporinus. Next base: position 42,870 of record PVIW01009266.1, read on the forward strand.
ATCTTTAATGATTTATAATCTTGATGGCTTTACGGAAGGTCTTGCTTATTGGCATTTCCTAGTTTTATTGCAAGTGCATATGTAGCATATATAATTAAAATAATTTTTAAATATTTTATTTATTTATTTTTAGAGAGAAGGGAGGGAGGGAGAAAGGAAGAAAAATATCAATGTGAGAAACACCAATCGGTTGCCTCCCATAAATGCCCCAACTAGGGACCCAACCCACCACCCAGGTATGTGCCCTGACTGGTAACTGAACAGCAACTTTTCAGTTTGTGGGACAATACCCAACAAACTGAGTCACACCAGTCAGAGCTAAAATTAAATTAACTTTAAGTAAATTTAAAGTTTAAGGTTCTGAAAACTAGAAGACGTAGTAGTCCCTAATCTGGAGGAACTAGCACTCTTCCTGGGAAACCTATACTTAATACTCAGAATAGAAGACAAAAGCACTGGTTTGATTCCCAGCCAGGGCACACAACCAGGTTGCAAGCCAGGTCTCCAGCCAGGTCCGTAGCTGGAGGCAGGTGAAAGGAAACCATACATTGATGTCTTTCTCTCTGCCTCTCCCCCTTCCCCTTTCTCTAGAAATAATAAATAAAATCTTTAAATAAAGAAGACAAAAGCAAATCCACAATGAAGGGGAAGGGACTGTGAACAGGAAGCAGGCAGAGGTGCAGAGGAGGACCATGTGGCCTACCTGATTGCTGGGCCAGACAGCAGGCCTCACTGATCCTCTTGCCTGTGAGGTAGCTGAAAACAGCCTCCACGGGGTTGTCTTTTCGTGTTAAGGAGACTTCCTCTTCAATTTGAGGTGCAGAAGTATGGGATAGCCAGTGAGAGAAAGCTCTTCTTCGCTCCAGAATCTGAATGTATTCACTGGGTTCATCCAGTTGGCTGTCAAGCTCCTTCAGGTAGCCCCACAGAGCTTCACATAATGTCCATGTTAGGCTCCACTGCTTCACAACTAAGGAAGAGATAGGAAAACAATGATACCACAAGGTTTTCAGTAACTACAGAGGTGACATCACTCTAATTATGGAGTAAAAATACTTAAATTAATAACAACTACTCAAAATTATTTTCCTGACTGTTTTCACCTTACTCAGCTGTGTCTTTTAAGCTCCATAGTGTGTGGTCTAACTGCTTGCTCAGTCTATGTTCCGGTGGTACTTACATAACAAATGTAACTTGAGCTCCTTTAAACAGTTTCCTCTAGCCTAATTACGGCTAACATAATCTCAAATAATAGAGAAAAGGTCTCTGATTTGATCAAATTCTGTTTACAAAATGCTTTAAAAAATATAACGTATTCTGCTCTGACTGGTGGCACCGTGGATAAGGTGCCAGCCTGCGAACCCAAAGGTCACGGGTTAGATTTCCAGTCAGAGCAACATAACCAGGTCTCCAGCCAGGTCCATGGCTGGAGCCAGGTGAAAGGCAACCGTACACTAATGTCTCTCTTCCTCTCTCCCTTCCCCTCTCTCTAAAAATAATAAGTAAATCTTAAAAAAATATATATATATATGTATGTGTGTGTGTGTGTGTGTGTGTATATATATATGATATATTCTAAACATTGTGAGGGATTATTCTCTTCTGCTAGGGGCACAACCTAACATTTGGTAAGTTATGACACTGTTTAAAGCACTTAAGAGTAAGCCAACTCTCATATACAGGTTTACAGTAATGGTTCAGAAAAACATGGTCACAATAGCTACAGATGCACAACTGTGAGAGGGGTCAGGAAGAAAGCTAAAAACACAAAAGCTGTTGGTAAGACAAGTGGGAACTGAGTTGGCCATAGAAGAATGAGTTAAATTTAGAAAAGCAAAAAGGAATTACTCTCTACCTTTGTTCTCTGAGTAGGGGGAGGAATGAGATTTCATAAACCCAGGAGATCTAACTGGCTACAGTTCCTTTGAATAAGAACTTGCAAGCTAAAGGCCATTAAGAAGAATTATAAACAATGGCATAATTTCTCCTTGTTTGTGATTTTGTTCACCCCAACTCAACTATAGATAATGCTTAGGTATCCACCTACTTACTACATTGGCATATTGAAATGTATCCTTCTATGAACACATGCTCCTACCCCTGTTCCTGGGACATCAAATAGAAGCATAGTCCATACTCACTTTGTGCTTCTAAGAACTCTCCCGATGCTTCCTTAACCCAACATGCATAGTCATGAATAACAGCAACTCCTAGGTTGGGAGTAATGAGAGGACAGAGCTCATCCACATGGACCGTGCTATGTTTTAATTTGAGCTCCAGAGGTATCTGGTATAATTGCAGGTCTTCATCCAGCTTCTTTTCTCTCAAACTCAGCTTTTCCAAATGAACTTTGAATGGGGACTCATTTAGGCTATAAGGGCAAAAGACAAACAATACAAAAAATAAAGGTAAGATGCTATAATTTTCCTACAAGCAAAATGGTTTCTTTCTATGATTACAAATAAAGTGCAAATAGAATGATTAAAAAAAATTTATTTCCTAATGTCAAACTATAATGAACTTATTTACTATATGCTAAGTTAACAAATTATCTGACACAGGCATTCAGAATCCAAAGACTTCTTAGCTGAGGTTCTGGTAAGTACAGGAATCAGTTAGGCTGGAAACTGACATTAGCATGCACCTGAATACTATAAAATCTAGGAGTCAAAAATTATGTAATACTCATTTTTCAAATTATATTTCATGAATTTATCAAAAGCCACTGAAGAACTGACTCTAAATTAAGTATATAGTCAATTTGGCCTTGATTCAATTTCTAAGATTGATATCAACCTCCAAATTATGACACCATGAGTAACCCAAGTTTAGAATCAACATTCCTAACTATGAGGTTCAAGAGATGCTGCTGTTTTTCAAAGTCAACTTTAAAAGCTAAGGATAATAGCCCTGGCAGGTAGCACAGTGGATAAGGTGCCGGCCTGCGAACCCAAAGGTCGCTGGTTCGATTCCCCAGCCAGGGCACATAACTAGGTTGCAAGCCAGGTCTCCAGCCAGGTCTGTGGCTAGAGGCAGGTGAAAGTCAACCATACATTGATATCTATCTCCCTCTCTCCCTTCCCCTCCCTCTAAAAATAATAAAATCTTAAAAAAAAAAAAAAAAAGCTAACGATAATAGATGATTATAACCATTTAATCTGTAATAAAAACAGAACAATTTGTAATTATAAAAAGTAAATAGGAAACATTTTGCATAAAACTGTATGCTTACTGTCTAATAAATACAAGAGCTATATACAGGCAAAATTTAAGTAGAATAAACAACATATCACATAAGTGTTACATTTTAAAATAAATTTATTCTTATATGTAAATACACAAACATAATCATTATTTTTTAAATTGTTCAAAAACGTCCATTTGCTGTATTTGACTTTGGAATCTTGAGCACGCTTTAACTTTCCTTTATCCATGGACATCATAATGTTGTCAATCTTAGCTTTAACAGCTTTGTTGTTGGAATGAGGTTGTTTATTAACTTCTCTCTCACAAATGCTACATGCATAATAGTCTAAAGGACTATTTGCATCTGGCGAACTAGGCGGCCAGATTTCCTTTGACCAGAATTCAGGAACACAGACATTCTTGCACCTTTTTGGCATTATGTGCCAGTGCACCATCTTGTTGGAAGATCAAATGACATCCATTTGTGACTTGTTTCATCCATGGTTCAACTACTTCTCTCAAAACATCAAGGTAAACAGCAGCAGTCACCATCAAGCCTTGTGGAAAAAAATGCAGGGTCATGATATCTCCTTCAGTGCTAATAACACCTAACACCATCACTGTAGCAGGAAATTTTGTTTTCATGACAATTTCATTAAGATTCTCACAGAGTCACCTATTGTTGTTTCTTCTGGTGACTCTTTGGTCCTGCTGAGGATTCTTTTCATCAGAGAAGAAAGTCAAGAGTTTTTTCTTTAGGATTTTTCAATGTTGTTAGCAGTTTCCTTACTTTTTCAAAGCACCTTTCCTTTGTCTGCTGTGTCATAAACTGGCCTCTTCTAAGAACAGATATGTATCTGATACTTTCAGCAATAATCTTGCGAAATGTTGTATCTGACTTCTGCAGTTCTCTTGCTATGGAATGCATTGACTTTCCTGGATCTTCATTGATGATCTCCAGCGTACAACATCTGGACCTGTGCGATCCATGTGTACCTTATGTGTTTTTCCTTGTTGGTGTGGCAACATCGGGATCAGTATCATACATCTTCTTCACGTTGTCAACTGTACATAAAGGGATGTTACTGAAGTTAGAAATTCACCCTGCATGTAGTCCAGAAATGATTGCTCTAACATTGTATTCCTTTGACATGACAGTTGCTCTCAGAATCTAATACTTTATATCTGAAACAATGATGTTAACTCATTAGCCTTAGAAACAGTTTTTCAAAATTAATAAGCACGTGAAGTGAGATGCAAAGTTATTGCTACTTTATCAGGTGTACCCTGTATATAGTCTGCATGGCATATGTATACACACTAGAACTATAAGCTCTGGCTGGTGTAGCTCAGTGGATTCGGTGCCAGCCTGTGAAGGGAAAGGTCACCAGTTCAATTCCTGGTTCGGGCATATGGCTGGTTGCAAACCAGATCCCTAGTTAGGGGCATGTAAGAGGCAACCTATCAAACACTGATGTTTCTCTTCCTCTCTTTCTCCCTCTCTTCCCCTCTCTCCAAAAGTAAATAAATAAAATAAACTACAAACATACATATGTATTGTTAATGGTGGGGGCTGTGCAGAAATACATAACATAGTTATCAACTGTCACTGTATTACCAAATACTTATGCATGAATTATGCACAGTTCATATATCCATTTTATCAGGTCTAAGATACCAAAAACGTGTTTAGTTGAGAACATGAGGTCTGTTCAGAAAAAGTTCAGCCATTGTTAATACAAAGAAAACAATTATGCAGGACAGCTAAAGGAGACTGGGAGAACTGTGTGAGATCCCCAGGTGCCTACTTTGAAGGGGATTGAGGTGTCATTGTCCTATGTACAATGTTTCTTGTATCTTGTATCTTCTTCAATAAATGTCTCTACTTTTCATATTACATGACTGGATACCTTCTCAACTTTACCTTGTACACCTTACATGGTCTGTATATGAAGAAATCACAAATATCTAACTAAGAAAATATTTAAAATTGACTAATGTAATAAAAAGAATGAAAGGCTAAGGACTATATCAGCATTAGCTTTAGGTCTGTTACTTTTCCAACTAAAGTTTAACCACTACCTTGAAGGATTTTAATCATATAAATATCTCCTGCAATTAAAATTGTGCTAAGAATATATTTAGAAATATTTCCTGATGATAAAAAGGTTTTTCTCACCTACCATGTTGCCCTTCTCAAGAAACATATAGAACCCTGGCTGGTGTGTCCCAGTAGATTGGACGTTGCCCTGCAAACCAAAAGGTCGCTGGTTTAATTCTGGGTTAGGGCATGTGTACTGGGTTGTGGGCCAGGTTCCCAGTTGGGGGTTTGTGAGAGGCAACCAACTAATGTTTTGCTTACACACTGATGTTTTTCTCCCTTTCCCTCTTTCTAAAAATAAAATCTCAAAAAAAAAAAAAAAAAAAAGGGCATACAGAAACGTTACTCACGATTTAATGGCTACTGGATTAGGCAGGAATCCATATTCCACAGAATCAGCAATCTGATGCTTTTCCAGTTCCTGAGAGCCACTCAGCTGTTCTCCACTATTAGCAAGAGTCCAGTTGGGGCCCCAACCAATTCGAAATGAGCGTCCCATGAATAAAGCCATGTCCATTAAGAGTTTTCCCCTGCCATAGGTAACAGACTTTTCAAGAGGGACTAGACCTGGTTGTCTGCGAGTACCCACTGTTTTCAACTGAATCTCAGGGACAGGGCTAGGCACTGTAAACACAGAAGTCAAGGGTGGAGGGGCAGACCAAGTAGATGTAGATGGGATATTCATCAAAGATGATGTTCTGGGAGTGCGACATTCTTGCACAGAGGCACTTGGTGAAAAAAAAACTCCACTTGTAAATTTTGATTGTAGTAACCCACCAACTAAAATAAGGGAGGGGGGGAAAAGGCATTAGAAAACACACACTATTGCTTCCTGAACAACAACAATCAGTGAGGTTGAAATTATAGCTTTACCAAACTAATTAAATCAAATACAGAAGACCAGAAGCAAGTTTAATCAGATACAGCAGTTACTCTTTCAACCAGAAATATCAAGGCAGAAATTCTCATGATGATGACACCACCACCACCATTAATAAACACTATTGCTACTACTACTTAAAAAAATCATCTAGCACTTATCTGCAGCAGACTCTGCATAAGCAATTTATATAATTGTTTCATTTCATTCTTTAATAATTTCATTAAATGAAGAACATTATTATCTCCATTTTATAAGTAATAACACTGGGCTCAAATCCAAATCCACAAATCTACGAGTGGCAGGATTGAAAGATGACACTAATGCTCAGGTCCCTACCAGAATGCCAAATATAAAAGGCTTAATAAGATCAAAACTCAAATTCCTACCACTATAATGTGCAACGCTAGGCTTAAGGAAACGTAGACCCAAAGGGTATCTTTTGATTGCACACGTGCCTTTCAGAAAGATTGTTCTTGTAACTATTGCCTGTTTTCCAATTTCGTTTCATTCCCGTCTAAAGCAAGTAGTTATTGAAGTATAGGATTTTCATATAGTGCCCGTTATGGGAAAGGTTTATAAATATTTAACTGATACTTTACTAGTTGAAAGTATTAACACTCTATCTCCAATTCCACACACATAGATACAAGCCCACTAGAAAAGGGAAAGCTTTAAAATCAAACATGTAATGACTTCCCTGGGAATTTGAGCAAGTTTAGGGAAAAGAAGAAATCTGACAAGTCTTGTACATTACAAGAAGCAACGTTTGCCCCTAGAAGGTAGTAAGGATAGAGTCAGGATTTCAACGTATGAGTAGTATAGTAGACTATTTCCTCTATGGTCTGGTTAAAATGAGGAAATGTGAGATTATCAAATCCACATTCATAAGCAAATGAAAACATGACCCTAAACACAAATGTTTTTGTCCATATGATTTCTTCAGTGGTACTAATAAAGCAAATCATGGTTTTTAAAAACTGGCCCCACCTAAGAGATACGTATAACAATACACTTCCTTTTGGTATCCTTGTCAAAGCCTTCGGGGGTATATTTGCTAAAGAAGTCAACTCTATTTAGAAGATATGTGAAAAGTAGGACTTTATAGCTTCCTTATAAAATAGCATCTTTTACAGTACCTAATGAACGGGATTTTGATGAGTGAGATGCTGAAATGGGGAGTCTGGGAGAGCAGATTTCTTGAGAAGTATCTGCTTTAGAAGGAAAGCGACTGAAGCGTTGATCCAGGGCCATGTCTGCATCTTCCTCATCAGCAAGCAATGATGCCTTCATGATCTAAAAAGGCAATATCTATAGAATGAATGTGTTCCCCTAAGTCCAAAGGCCATAAAAAAATGTAGTTTACAATAACAAATCACTCTGCTTCAAGGTTGTGTCCACAGCAGGTATAACATCTGTGAAACTGACTCAATTACACTCTTAAGTACCAAAAACGTCTAAGTTATAGAATACTCTCCCTTCGTATCTAGTCTTACCAGAGCCTGGCACATAGCAATCACTCAAATGTTTGCTAAATAAATGATTTCAAAGTCAAACATAAGCCAAAGACTAGACTTATACCAAAAGGCAAGGATGGGGGGGAAGTTAAGACCTTAAAGAAAACTGAATCTACTAGTTTTTTAAAACTTCTGTGGAGCACTTGCAAGAGCCTCAAAACTATCCTATGAAGTTGTATTTTATAGAGAAAAATTAGTGCTCATAGATGTTAAGTGACTTGTTTAAAGTCACAGTAATAGTTATAAAACTGGAATTAGAATCCAGGCCTTCTGAATCTCAACATAGCCTTTCCTCTCTGAATGGGAAAATAAAACTCAAATATGGGCTGTAATCCTGTTTTTTTCCTATTCCAGTTAGCATTCAATGTTCTTTAATGAAGGAAGATGCTGATATGATGCAAAGGAAATAAGTATTAGTTTGGCTTCCTGTTGTATTAAGGGTGGGTTAGGAACTTCACCTGTAAAACATGTGGATTAATTCCCAATGAAGATGCAATGTGTGTTGAAGCGGACACAGGTTCCTGATCCTCAGGCACGCTCTCTTCTAACATGGAATCCAAAACTGGCTCCTGGGTGATATCTACCATGTCACTGTCCAGTTCCACAACCCTCCCTAACTGCTCCACCTCTGGGCTTTGGCTCTGTAGACAGCAGAAAGATCAGGGAAGCAGCATTAAATTACACCAAATAGACATAGAGCTTCGAGACATATGTAGTTTATTCAGAGTATAAAACAGCAATATTAGATTTGGCCCATTCTATACAATGTGAGGTAGCATATCTGCTAAAGACTTAACAATTTTTAAAATATCTCCCCTATAAGTATTTGGGATCCAAATGATAGTTCATACAATCACCTTTTTCTAATAACATGGTCTGGTGCCTGGAACCTAAGGCAACACTCATTATGAACAAATGGTGGTCTTCAGACAAAGACCATGCCTTACCTGATTTAGCTAGCAACTACCATTTTCCAATTTACACAGGGTTGCCCTGCCCTCACACTGTAGCTAGAAGCCATTGGGAAAAGAATAAAAGGTACAAACATCAAAGTCTCCAGTAACTCTGAATTGTTTTAAAGAAAACATTTTAAAATAAATTTCTAGTTAACATAATGTGGGACCTGGTATTTATCTTTTGGGTGACTGAACCCTAAGGTCTACCTGTGCAGTACCATGTAAGATAAAAGGACTATGTACCCTTAATTTCCCAAAGGAGAAAACAAAGTAACATTATCAGAAACCGTTTTAATCTGGAAATAATGCCTTTATGTTTAAAAGTGCTGAGTTACCAAAAGAGTGACTGTTCCCATTTATAACTGTAGAAAAATCAAGGTGTTGAATACATGGTGAACTGTTGTTTACGATGTGACCAACCACCAAAACCTTTTTCATTTGACAAAATGAAAGATAGATAGATCATGGTCACAAGGCAAAGATGTTAATACTATTTTTTACCTATTGGGAAAGCTACAGGTAGGTCTGATTACTTTTACGCTTAAAAATTCTGGATAAAAATTGAAACCCCAATGATGATGTTCTCATTATAAATACAAGGATTATGGGAATACTCACTCCAATAGCTTCCTAATGTTAATTTTTAACCAATGCACTTTTAGGAAAAGTCCCCATCCTCTGCCAAGCTCTCAGGATACTCTCCTCTGTTGGGCTCCCATGATACCCTGTCTATACCTATTTTATACAATTGTCACAATGTATTATCATTTCTTGCATATATATATTTGTCCCCCAAGACTGTTGAGGCTTAAAACAGATATGGTCTACAGTTTCCTATATCTAACACCAAGCACGTTGGTAAATTTAACATTCACTGAACACTCTTTGTTATTTCTATTGCCTTACATAGTATGGTGCACATCAGAGAAAGCTATTAATATGACAGGACAAGAAGGAGCATAGATGAGAGGAAAAGAAAAAAGGGGAAGATGGTTTCAACTTATTATTCAACAAAGGAATAATACTAATATCAAAAGATGTTCCCGTAGGATACTTTTAGGCAAACGGGAATGATCTCATCATTAATTAGAGACCTAAGGGACCAGCATATCTTTTAGGATATGCTAAGCATCAAGGTTTTATTTGCTTCATCCTCATGCATAGTTTAAAGCTATGAGATATCACAGAGTAAGTGGACATGGGGAAGTGAGTTCTTATGAAACCATGTGGGCCTAATAAGCTCCCAGAACCCTGAATTTTGTCAAAGTGTATATCTATGTAACTGCAATAAATTCCACAAAAGATGCCTGTATTTATTTTCAATGAACTCTTGGGAGATCAGGTGCTTCTTCAAAGCCAGTCCTGGAAAGAAAAGTAGACTAATAAAAAAAAATGTGGGGTGGGGAGGGGGACAGAGGGGAGCAAAAAGGGGATGGATGTAATACGACAACAATAAAATTAAAAAATATATATGGCTCAGAAGGAATTGAGGACAAAATTAAAAAGGCAACCCCTGACAGGGCTGTGGAAAAGAAAGGCATGTACTGGGAGAAACAGCCTGAGTATCATTTTACTTCTCTTTCACACACTGTAATCTCTTTAAAGTGGGATATCTTATTCATGTCTAAATACCAGTACAGTACATTACAAATGTTAAGTACATTGTTGAAATTACTATCTATTTAGGTATATGACAGGGCGAGATTTCATGATTAAAACTTTAATGATTTTGAGAAACCTCCAATCTCTACCTCAAAGGAATTTTCCTCATAAAAATGAAGCTAACA
>PVIW01009267.1:0-53290 GCA_004026585.1 Noctilio leporinus
AAGGGAACCCTCATACACTGTTGGTGGGAATGTAGGCTGGTGCAGCCACTGTGGAAAACAGTATGGGGTTTCCTTAAAAAACTGAAAATGGAACTGCCTTTTGATCCAGCAATTCCACTACTTGGACTATACCCAAAGAATCCTGAAACACCAATTCATAAGAACCTATGTACACCTATGTTCATAGCAGCACTATTTATAATAGCCAAGTGCTGGTAACAGCGTAAGTGCCCATCAGTGGATGATTGGATCAAAAAACTTTGGTACATTTACACAATGGAACTCTATACAGCAGAAAGAAAGAAGGAACTTGTACCGTTTGCAACAACATGGATGGAACTGGAGAGTATTATGCTTAGTGAAATAATCCAGTCAGTGAAGGACAAATATCATATGATCTCACCCATTACAGGACAATAATGAACAAAACTAACAACAAGCAAAACAGAACCAAATATATGAAAACAGTGAACAGGCCTTCAGTGGTCAGGGGGAAAGGGGTTGGGGGGAGGGGGGAGGCAGAGGCAAAGAAGGGGAGCAGCTTAGACAAGAACCTAGTATAAAGGAACCATGGACATGGACAACAGGTGGGATTGACTTTGGGGAGAATGGGTGGGAGGAGGGGACAGGGGGGAGCAAAAAGGGGATGGATGTAATACAACAATAAAAAGAAAATAATAATTTAACACAGAGGAATACATATTAGTGAACTCCATGATCATCATCATAGCTAAAGTTGTTCAGTACAATCCAGACTCTGGCTAACGATATCATATACAGTTTTGAATGTCATCTTCACAAAAACTTTCAATGTCATCTTCACAAAAATCCATGAGACAAAATCTATCAATAATACCCTTCTACACATGATGAAATTGAGGTGAAAAGAATAGTTTAGACAAACTACATAATTAAAAATTAGGAGTGAGACCATGTCTAAAGTCCTGAGTCCACATGTTTACTGACCACATTGCAGTCACTAGAACATAGTTTTACATAGGCAATAGTACTATAAGTATTCTCATTTTATATGAAATCCAACAAAATTATTTTAATGTAATATTTGAGTTAAACTTTTAATTTCTTATAGCCACTTGCAACATAAATGCATTGCAATCTATATTGTCTCCTAAGATATGCAAAAGAAAACATCATCATGAATAAGTCTTGGTGCTAGATGACTTAATTAAAAGGAAAAGATTATACAGCCCATATAAAACATAATAACTATCTAAAATATCAGTCAAATAAGAAAATTGGGGATATTTTTGGAACAGGCAGTTGTACCATTTTTTTATTGATTAGTTTTAATTTTTATAATTACAGAGACTGAAATTCCTATCTAAATAATATTTTCATTTTGACACATTAATTGCTGTCATTAAATTAGTGTTCTTTGACCATATCTTTCTAACTTTATTTAGTTGAATAAAGTAATTGAACTAAATATATATATAGTATAGAAATATATATTTCCATTGTATACTATATTGTATTTTTCTCTACATAGTAATAAAAATTAAATGGAGAAATCTGTATACTCAGTTTTTCTTTTCACTAATAAAGCAACAATCTCAACATATAGGCAGCTTTTCAGAATTATAGTTGTGGATATAGAAAGAGCAATGAGAAGAAAACTCTTCCCTTGGCTACATTGAAAAAATAAATTATTTTAACAAATTTAACTTTTTGGTAATTTTTATGATCATTGCTACATGTTTAGTTCCAGAAATCCTCAGTTCTCATTTAAATATTATCTCCTATCAATCACTAGTTCTTTTCTTCCTGGGTCATTTAGAACATAATAATTCAGTGTGTCATTGAAGGTGTGCTGACCTACTTCCACAAGTTAATTTCAAGGGAAGGATCAGATGTTCCATTGCTTTTTGTAATTGATTAGACAATAGATCTTTACTAGAGCCCCATGACATGATCTGAGGGCATTCCAGGCAGCAAGGGCTCAAGGTCATTATTGAAATGAAAATTCCTTAAAATCAATTAGTTGCCCTAACTGAATTGTCTGTTTCTGTTTATTGCCTGTTGACCGTTTCAAGTCAATCAAGACAGAGCTGGATAATTTTGAATTTCAAACATGAAAATTATCATATACTAATAAAAAATCACTTCCAATATAAGTACTCTATCTTCATAGTTCATAATATATTCTATTTTAATCCATATTTAAGATTTTCTTGATTGTCTTATTCAAAGTAGCTAAACAAATGCTTGAAATAATATTTATTATAATTTATAATAATCTTCACTCTTTTCATTTTGTCTGAAATAGTTCTAATGTAGAAGCCCCTCTATTTTGAACATATATTTCTACATTACTTTATTTCATCATCTTATAACCTTAAAAACACTGATAGGTTAAACTAGTAAAATCATCAGAGACTTTATAAGCCACACACAAAATCAGAGTAGGTAGTTATAATAATTATAAGAAATTATTAGTGATGATAAATTAATATTCCATTTATCTCATTGATTTAGTAAAAAGGACATGAGTGAAATTAGAAAATGTATTTATTTATCCTGGAAATAATAGAACTAGAAGTGATTCAGAGGTAAATTGGTCTAGTTCTTGATTTTCCAACAGATAACCCAAAATGTGCATAAAAGATTGACCAATAAATAATAGATGATAGATGACAGATAGATAGACAGATAGACAGATGATAGGTAAACTCAAAAAATAAGTTTGGATTGTTCTCTATAATTATTCTATCCAGTATTGACCTTGTCATGTATGATCTTTCCTATATTTATCTAAACTTCTCTTCATGTGAGTTCCTACTTTTGTAATTCCTACTTTTGAATAAAATATGTAGATTATGGTAATCCTTTAATAGACCCTCTTTACATACTGAAGTTTAACCAATTTTTCTTCTACATGATAGACAATAACACCTTAATTCCCTTATCCTGTCTTTATGAGACATGTTGTCCATCTCTTAAATATTATTTTTATTGCTCTCCATGGAACTCTTTCCATTTTTTTCAATACTTGTTGAAATAGAAACATCTAACCATCCTCCTTCTTCCATTGTAGTTACTGCTTTGTATTTAAAATTGTGTATGGGTACTTGACAAAATTGTTCTAGAGGTTTATGGAATTAGTGTCCTTGGTATTACCTCATTCACAATAATAGTGATAATATCAAATAGTTTAATTTTCAATTTCTCATCATATATAATAGTTCATTTTATAATTATGGTAGCCTTAGAAGATAAAGTGTGCCAACATACCAGTATATTTTACAAATGAAGAAATGGATGTCAACTGAAGTTTAACCATACCAAAAAAACTAATTTTTGGAATTTTTCTTAGATGATTTCATTAAGTCAATCATACATTTGCACATTAGAATGAATATATAAGTGAGAAGATGACCCCTTTCAACCACCTGAATATTTCAGGTTTATATATGTTCTGAGAACTTAATTCTCAGGACCTGAAAATACCTCATTCTTAGGATCAGAAGTGTTAAAATTTAATGTAAGCTTAAATATTTATGTTGCTGTGGCCAGCAATAGTTGGCTTCCATTGTCTATGTCTGTATATTCTTATACTAGTACCTCTTTGCTTTATGTCCTTATGCATATACCTATAAACATAGGATCCAAGTTTTTCTTGCTCTTTCCTTATATAGGCATGTATATACACAAAGAGTTTACATATACATATGTGTATATATACACAAGTATACATATAAACAAAAGTCAGTAATCATCTAGATACAAAGGGTATACATATATCTATGTAAAGACACAGAATCCTATCTGAGGCTTCCATTGTGGGTAGAGATAAAAATGTTCAGCACATGAAGTCTTTAAATAATTTTGTTAGAGTTAATCTGTACCTGGCTTAATATAACCAACTACTTTACAAATATTAGTTCATTTTTTTCATAATCACTCTATAAGACAAAATCTGTCAACATTTTAGAGATCAAAAACCTTAGGCTCAGAACAAAAAGCAAATAATTTCAAAAATCATGAATATTGCTGCAGAAACTCAGTTGATTCTGAGGGCAATTGACTCTAAGACAAATATTCTTCACTAATAGCTACATCGTTTCTTATTCATATGTTCATATGTACCTTAATTTTTTTTTCAGAAAGAAAAAATGAATGTTTAGTGTCCAGACTCATCCTTGAGGATAAGAATTAATTATTTTAACATAAGAAAGCCAAGGCCAAGATACATCAGTGACTGGAATAGTTTTTATTGTACTAACAAGGTCAGATAATATTTTCAATGTCACTTGTCTCTCTTATCAACACATATATTTCAAGGTTTTAACACCACACAAGATAAGCTTTTAATAAAACCTTGATCTTTAGCTGATAGTTTTAATAGCATATTACAAATCCTCTCTCCTCCATTCTATTTTTTTTTTCTATATCCATAGTCTTAATTTAAGACCTCTCTCATTTTGACTCTTTATTTCTGAAATCCTAATTCTAGTACAAATGCACACCAACCAACTTCTAATGCCTCTGTGAGAGAGAGTTAGTGGTGATTTTCATGATTTTCCTTTACCTTTTTCTTCATTTTTTTGCTACATGTAGGGAATGTTTGACTTGTTCAATCTTACAACTAACTTTGATGGTATCATTCAGTGACTTGTCACTCTCCCATACATAGTGCTTTTCCTGGTAGCACACTAAATGTTTGAGATGTCCTATCCAATATTGCAAATATTGTTTTTGTTCTCACATAATATTCACCTCCATATATTTGAAGTGCTCTTTTTCCTAATGTTGAAAATAGATCTTGTAGTTTTACAGTACAGTAATTTGACATCTTCCTTTTGATTCCTGTTAATACTATATGTATTATATAGATATGATTTATAACACATATTAATATATGCATTACTCATGCATTAATATGTATTATATAACAAGTACTTATATGAATAGATTATTCATATATTAATATGTACATGGTAGGGAAAAGTAGGCTTACAGTTTTGTTTTGTTTTTAAACATTTTATTTATTATTTCCAGAGAGAGACGAAAGGATAGAGGCAGAAAGGGAGAGAAACATCAATGTACGGTCGCAGACCACCTGCCTCCAGTAATGGATCTAACTAAAGACTTGGCTTGCAACCTGGTTATGTGCCCTAGCTGGGAATCGAACCAGCAACCTCTGGGTTTGCAGGCTGCTGCCTTACCCACTGTACTACCAGCCAGGGCAGGTTTACAGTTTGTTTGTTTTTTTAATTTTATTGTTGTTGTATTACATCCCTTTTTTGCTCCCCTCTCTCCCCTTCCCTACACACCCATTCCCCCCCCCCAAAAAAAAGAAGTCTAGCTTTTCTCTCTCTCTCTCTCTCATTTTTTCAATGTATGGTTGGTTGTCTTTCACCTGCCTCCAGCTGGGGACCTAGCTGGAGACCTGTCTTGCAACCTGGGTATGTGCCCTGACTGGGAATCGAACCATCGGACTTTGGGTTTGCAGGCTGGTGCTCAATCCACTGAGCCACACCAGTCAGGGCAGGCTTACAGTTTTGAGTACACAAGTTTATTCTTGTATTGTCATTTATTAATTAATTATTCTATCATTTTACCTATGGACAACTATAAACTTATTTTTGCCAGTTTTGTAATGCATATAAAAATATACTTTTATATTTAAAATAAATATTTTTAAACAAGTAGGAGAATAAAGCATAAGTATTTTTCCATAACATTTGTCTTAGTTATTAAACTACATGGATTGGATAAAGTAAAGCTAACAGCTATAATGACTAAACCTCAATATCTCAGTTGCTTAATAAAATACTTCTGTTTTGCTAATTAAGAATCCAATACTGATCTTACCAATGAGGTATCTGTTATTCTAAACTCATTTTTATCTGATATTTCTACGTATAACAAACTGCTCCCAAGGGGATCGGTTGTCCCCATTCCAGCCTGGCACGGTGGAAAGAGTTTGGAAAACCCAATACAAGAAGAGAAGTTGTTCTGCAAAAGAATAAAGTGGCAGTTATTACCTCTGATTGCATTCTGTTGGTTAAAATGCAGTCATGTGGACAACTAATAGAAGAGAGGCTGGAGGCCATAGTTTATTTGTGTAGTTTCATTTCTTCTCCAGCCACAAACACTCTACTAAATAATTTATCCTACTCTGCAAAGAACCTATGGCACCTAAGCAGCTGGTTAGCAAAAATCTTCAGATTAGATGAGAAGTTCCTTGAAGTTCTGAAAAAGGTTTTAAATTTTGTTGAGGATATAGAAAATGCAACACACATAACCTGGAACATCTTAGTGCAATTTGGTGTTATAGCATGATAAAGGCTACTTGAATCCTTTATGGATACTTCACCTTCACTCCTCTTTCCAATTTAAACCCAGTTACTTCAGTTCAGAATTACCAGTCTCAAAGGAGAGGGCTGGGAACAAAACAAAAACTATTCCTCAAGCTCTTTATTCCACCAACACTAATGTCAATTATTTAGGATTTTTCCTTTATACCAGGAGAGTAAAAATATTTCCAATCCTACTTAAAGTTCTCCATAAATATATAATATACTCACTAAAAGATATTGTATTTATAACATTGCCTCTTAAGTGAGGAGAGGAAAATATTTCGCAGCAGCAGAATAGTTGAACAAGTATTTTCAGATTTTGATAGTGATAGCAAGGAGACATGAACGTCAGGTGCCAAATGTGTAAGGGCATATTGGTCCTGGAGAGGGTGACAGCTCATTGAGATGAGATGAGGAAGTGAGTGGATAGCATCAAAGAAGTTCTCCTACATAACAAATACTTTACATGCACGTTTTACAAACATAGAAACTGAAGTTCAAAGACATTAAACATTTTGTGCAAGACCACAGAGCTAAATAGCAGTTTAGCCTAAAGTTGAAATAAGTCCATCTGATTCCTAAACCTGTGTTTTCTGCTTATCATAATGCAAGAACAGTAGCATCTTACTAACCATCCTATGATTTTAGTAAAATACATAAGTGTTCTTTGTATTATTACTCATTTACTTCATAGACAGATTCTTTATCCCCTTTCTAGTAATATACTTTTTGCATCACCAAGTGCCTAGCAGAGTACTATGTAGATATTATGACTGCAAACTCATTTTTAAAGATTAATTGCATGATCTACAATAGAAAAATATAAAGTAACTAAATTGCCATTCAAATGATTTCCTATTATAAATATGGTACTCAGCTCCTGACCCATAATAACCTCTATTTGGAGTTCTTTGTGCACTTTATTGTATGTGCAGGTCAAACTGGACAAGCTAAACACAATAAATGCATAAACTGGAGCATAAAGGCTTATCAAACTAATTCTTAGAAGTATATTCTCTTCAAAAGAGGCAATTATGTCTAGTTCTTAAACATCACTCAGCATTTGGATCTTCATTAGCTCTTATCCTAACACAATTCCAGCCATTTTAACTTTTTAAAGTATGCTGCTATGGCATTTTTCCAACTTAAATGTATTGTTTTTAAATAAAAGCCATTTCCTTCCATTATCAATATGCATTAAAACTGTTGAACACAAACTAAAATATGGCATTTGTAATTTTAAGTGAAACTATCTTTGCATAATTATTTGGTTCTGCTATACAGAGTGTAGAATACAGGTCCTTCCAAACAACATAAATATTCATGACCTGTTTATTCTGTTTAAAATGAAATCTGAATGTATGTTGCTGTTCTTTATTGAGGGCTCTTTAAAAATATGTGTCTGTTCTGATATATGTATTTGAATTACAAAAGGAAGGACAGAAAGAAAGTTATACTTTGAAATTATTCTGCATATTGTACTTTCATGGTATATTCTGAACACAAAACTTCAATGGCTAGACCTGACAATATTATTGCACCTCAGGATATATTCTATATTGAAATCATTTTCAAGCTTCTATTATGTTAATTTTAGGGACATATCCAAAACCATTAAAGTTTAGGAAATACAAAAATAAATTGTAATATCAGGTGCATGTTAAGATAATTAAACTCAAGCTCCAAGATAAAATTTAAAACCATTCTTGAATTTTTAAGTAATATTGGAAATCATCTAGTCATATCCTCTGTTCAGCAAATGTGTTCTACCAATGGCAGGAGGGGAGCAAGCCCTGGTCCCAGCTCCAGTGCTAGCATGAGAAATGATAATTCCAGGCTTGAAAAAGTCTAGCCCCTGGGAAGTCAGGGTCATAATATTACTTTTTCAACTGAACCAACAAATTTTCATTCATAGGTTAAAAAGATTTGGTCTTTAGCCATATCATAAATGTTAAAATTTTATTTTGGATAATAAAGCTAAAATAGGATGTGATTTTATCATCTATATTTTAGGTTTAAAAATACATTTCTACATGGACATGGTTTCAAATTCCCATTACCACATACACTTCTTTTGAGAAAAATAATTTAATCAATGTCCACATATTAACAACAGTTCCCAGAAAGAATAGTTTCAATTAATCATCCTAAAATCAAGTAAGAAATATTAATTTTTCCAATTTTAGTTCACTGCTTAGGCTCATTAAAGTTTTGTCAACTATACTATACAAACAAATACAACTGAGTTTGTAGTTTGGTGAATTTTCAAAAACTTTTTCTAGCTCTTGGTCACTTAGGGAACGTCAGCTCATCTTGACTAGGCTTTCTTACATATCTACAGGCAGCTGTCAGTAGGCTAGTCTAGGCGTCCGCTGAGGAAGCTGGGCTCTGTTCCACAGAATCACTCATCTTCCGGTAGGTGAGGTCAGACTTGTTCTCAAAATAAGAGCAGGGATCAAAGAAGGAAAACAGGAGACTTGGAAGTTATACAGCATACGATCTGCCTCATTGTATTCATTAAATCAAGTCACAATGCAGATCAGACTCAAAGAATGGAAAATAAACTTCACATCATACTGGAAAGTTATTCATAGTCACAGTGCAAAGAGTGTGAATACAAGGGGTATTGATTTGGGCAATTTTTACCCAATCTACAGTACTCATTGCTCTTAAAGCAACATCCCACCAATCTAAACTCAAGGTGTTGCTTGAACTACATTCTCATCTGGAGAGATGATTAGGGAAGGATTTGAATACAAACACTCTTAAATTGTTGGTAGAATTATTTTATTTGTATCACTATAACTTACTGCAGCTTGCTTTTTTCAAGGACATCAGAATTAACTTCTTTTAAATTGATTTCAAAAATCAACTTTAGGGGTTTAATTGCATCTGCAAAAATCTCTTCACTTTTGCCATTGAATGCAACATATTTGTGGGAGTGATATTTTATTACTTTTGCTGCATTCTATAAAAGAGGTGGGACTGGCCCATCTTCAAGAGGAGATTACACAAGGTATGGGTGACTGGAAGTCCTCTTACAATTATTAATACAGCACCCACAAAGAATTATATGTAGTTCTGTCTTTTTTTTTAAAGATTTTATTTATTATTTTTTAGTGAGAAGGGCATGGAGGGAGGAAGAAAGGGATCATTAGTGTATGTTTGCCTTTTACCTACCTCCAACTGGGGACCTGGCTTGCAACCTGGTTATGTGCCCTGATTGGGAATCAAACAAGCAACTCCTGGCTTTACAGGCTAGCACCAATGCACTGAGCCACACCAGCCAGGTATAGTTCTCTTAATGAGTCATATTGCACCATGCTTTAGTTTACTTACTCTGCTTTGAACATTTCAGACAATGACTTATAATTTTTTCCTTGGCTGATCTGGAAAATACATGTGTTACTTTAAAGAATATAGTAGGTATTTACTAGTAAGTGTTGAATTGATCAATGTGAAATGATGATCAATAGTTCAAGAATCTCATTGAATGGTTCTCTCAGTAGGCTAAGGTGAAATTCTTTTGAGCTTGGAGTTGTCAACACAGTAGAATAGTAAATTATATATTTTCACAAATCATTTAGGCCTTCAATTTTTTCACTAATGTTTGTTTTACCTTCTTAAATCTGAAGAGCATTCTCCTTAACAAAATAGAGGAGCATATAGGTTAAAATTTTTCCCAGCTTTATTGAGATATAATTGATATATAATTTCTGCTTATTTGTTTTTGTAATCCAAGCACACTTTGATTACAAGAGTTGTCCCATACCTGTGTTTATGTCTTCTTTGCCTGCCTTCATTCTCTAAACTATCAGTGTATTCCCTTTTATTGTCCTTTGTTATTTATATCTGGGTATATACACATTTTAAATCATGAGATTCTTTAATATCTATCTTTGATTTCATGCTTACTAGTCTATATTGTGAACACCATTCAAAATCTAAACTCAATATAAAAATTCAGTACAAAAAAGCATTGACTAATTTAGCTATTCCCTGTTCATTGAACTTTACTTTTAAAGATAATTTGAAACTCTAATGCCTAGGACCAACCGAGTTTTTTATTTAACTTCTTGCTCTGAATACCAGTTATGAAACTGTATCTATCTTTCCTCTGAAATTATTGAATATTATCTTACCATAGCATAAAATACTTCTTTAACCCTTCCCCATTTGGTCTGGCTATAAGTCTAAAATAGTATAGATTTCTCTATGTTATTAATTACTTCCATTTCAAAAAAAAACATTTACTTCTTACTAGCTAAAACTAGATTCATAATGGCAGTTCTGATTATTGAGCTCTTCCCATTTTAAACATTAAATTCCATAAGAAATAAAAACTTTTTATATTAATGAAATATTAAATAGATATGCAGCTAGTCGAGCCTCTCATCTCTGCATCTTACCTTTGTGTCATTTTGCTTTTTATATATTTAGCCCACTTGACCAGGAAACCTGTAGCTTAAACGAACTTAATGACCCAATAAATAGTCATGAATAAGCTAGCACAAATTGAAAATTCAAAATTACTGGCTATTGATATTTTGTAATGTAACAAAAATGTAAATCACAGAGCAAATAAATCTTCTGCATCATATATCCAATAAGTAATAAGATGCCAGTAACTCTACACATATCTATGGGATTTGATCCAGTTTCCTTCCTTGGCTCCAATCAGAACCTGTGATATATGTATTAGGATGATTTGTATTGTTAAGTATATTCCTTTTTTACTTATTTATGTAGTTAGAATATATATTCTAGCATCCAAAACAAGTTGTAGATATGTTGAATACATTTTCTACTTACTCATTAATGCATGCATACATGCATTATTCATTCTCCAAATACAGACTGCTGTCATATGGATTCAAAAGATAAATGAATCATAACAATAAAAATTCCTGATCACATGGAACCTACACTCTATGTTCAAACCTACCTGGAAACCTCTCTTTTGATTAACTCAAAATTAATTTGTAACTTAATCATAGCAGTGATATCCCATCATACTCCACTCAAATACAGAGGATTGCCCAGAATATGCACATGGAACAGAAAGTTGGGTAAGGGGAACCAAGAACAATCTTGAAAAAGATTAACTTATTTATTAAAATAGTATTAAATCTTTCTACTGGGGAGCATTATCCTTGGTGCACAGCATACTGAGGATAAAAAATAGGGGAGAAAGATAGATGGAGAGGTTGATAATGACTGCTAGGCCTGACACAAGATACAAGAGGGACACATGGGTGGCATTCGAAGGGGATCTAAATTAGACAGTTGAGTTAAACCTTCCTGATAGAGAAGAATCTTGGATTCTAAAAAAAGTAAGCATTGTCTAGGTGTAGCAAAATGCTATCTGATGGCTTGATAATATGATACTTCTTTATTAATATAGACATAGACAAAAGTTACATTGCTTCAGGGTTGTCCATACATATAGTTGTGTTACAGTGAAAAAGGTATTTATTAAAAGTCAAGAGGTTGGTCTCATATTTCTATTTTATTTCTGTGCATTTACTCTGCCTAGAGTGGGTTGATAGGTCTTCCACCTTGTCAGTACTATAGATTATTTTAAATAATCTTTTGCAAAGAGAAAAAATAATAGAAGCTTAAAGAGGAATATTTAAGGAAGTGTCTCAGAGAAATAAAGTACCAAATGCTAGTTTTAAGAAAAGTATAAAAGGTTTTCCTTAAAGAGTTGATCACAATCAACAGTCAACCAAACTCTGGTGGTGAAATTTGAAGATACACCTTGATTATTCTTGCTCTTTGCTGCCGTGAGGACATGCATAGAGTCTCAACATGAAGGAGGAGCAGTGCAGGATATCTCCACTTCTAGTTTTGATTTCTGCTATGAATTCTTGTAACCCTAATAAGAATCAGAAAAAAGTCTGAATAAGCCACCATTATGTAGGAATGATTAGAGTCCCCTCCCTGTGTTAGTTTATTCCAATTTTGCTTTCTTATAATAATATGTTTTACACTTGGTAAAGTTTTTCGAGGCTATGGAAACTTGAAAATCATTACTTAGAAGTATTATGTTCACAGTGCTTATAAGGCCACAATTCAAATGTGACTTGTGTAGTTTTCATTACATTATAGGGCTGTATTCTTCTGCTTCATACTTAAAACCCTGTTAGTTTTGTCTACTAATACATGTTTTTTATTATGGATTCAGTTTAGTGCTTCACAAAAAACCCATGAGGTACTCCAAAATATCAACTATGTAGCGTAGGTCAATCCCAGATTGCTGTGAAGCCTGTTGTTATATTGGAACCCATTTCCCACACTTAAAAACAGATCTCAGGGTCAGTTGATGCAATGAATCTGATGCTAACTTCTCTTTTCTCTTTTAAAATCTTAAATATTCTTTAGCCTTCACTCCTGCTCTACTCACCATTAAAATGCTATCCCCATAAAATGACACCTTAGTTCTGCTTAAATCCTTTTGAATTTTTTCTCCTTGCATGGACTCTTTAAATGTTCTCACAGAGCAGACATGCCTACAGTTCTAAGGGATCATTCAGAAAATCAGCAGACTGTAAACTGAGCACTCTTATCTCACAAGGATGAAGGACAGAGCTGGCCTTCTGGGATTTGCAAAGTTGGTTCCAGGGAGTCTAGATATTTCAAACCAGACGCTTACACAACCCACTTCTCTCTGGCCTTATGACTGAAGGCACTAATTCATTTATCATTCAAAGTGTCCTTCTGTAATTTATGCCACATACTGATATGTATTTAACTCTCTGAAATGCCCTGAATACAATTTGTTTGAAAGACATTATGCACAATAAACCATAATGCATTTTTAAGAGGCATCTTGGAATAAAAATAAATATAAATTGAAGGAAAATGCTTATTAATAAGCATTTATATGGCACTTCATGTTTACAAATGGCTTTACAGTCATTTTTTATTAGTTTAATGTGCCAGGTCTCTCTGGGCTCAAAGTGCTGCTTAAGTATGCCAGCAGGCTTTATCCCTCTTGGAGTTGAGACTTGTGGGTCAAATGTTGTAAAAACAGTCTTTCTGGTAAAGTTATATTCTAAAGCTATTAAAGAAATTCAAATGTGATGGATAAGAGTAAATCAAAGACATGGTTTTCACTTAAATGTCTCATTTTGAGGAAATAAGAATGAATATTTATAGCTATGAATAGTATTATATGGAAAGCTGCATCTTACATTAATATAAGGGTCACAGTAGCCCACTTGCCTTCTTGTTCATAATTGGAGGACTAGGTCACACAGAATAGCTTCCACTGGGCCTGTGAAAAGTTTCCTGTGGTTCCAGTGTAAAAGGACAAATCAAGAGCTATATATCTTGTTCTGTGTCAGGACTACTACTGGAAATTTTCACTATTTCAGAAATATAATATCCCAGACTTCTGATGGCCTACATTTTTTAGCCTCATATGAGACTTTGCAGATGATTAAGTTAAGGATCTTGAGGAGAGATGAACTTGTATTTTCCAAATGGATTCAATGTAGTGCTCAAAAGCATGGCCTGGGCTCCAGCCGAGGGAGGGCAGAGAGGACTGGAGACACGTGGGGAGAGTTTGCAGAGGTGGCTTGGAGGAGAAATGGGGAGGTGGCTGTGGGGATCCCGGTGCTGACTCATTGCCCACACCTCCTGCGGACTGCACTGCGCCGAGCCTGATGGCCTACATTTTTTGATCTCATAGCACAACCAATGTCACTCCCCTTATGAAGACATGTCCATTGCCAGTAAGTTCTGTAGAACAAATGTTCTTGCTTTCAGAAATGTTTATTAGGTAGACCCTGGAGGCAAACAGTAACATAGTAAAGTTCTGTTATGGTACTGTGACTAAATTATAGTGTCTCAAGCAGATATTCATATCCAAAGATCCAGTATTTGCAAGTGAATGAGGGAGGGTGGAATAATAACCTGAACTCTCCCCTCCTACCTTCTACTCTCCTATTACTACTGTATACATTGGCCAAACCCAACAAAAACCCAGAGGAGCAGGGAGCACAAGTGAGGAATCGGTGGTAGATACAAACTTCCTGGGGCACAGTTTGGGTCTTAAGAAACAATTGCAAATAGATTCACTAATAGGGGACATATTTTAGATCAACTATTAATCTCAACTCTCATGTTTGCCTGAGAAAATTATGAAACTGACAGAGGTAATAGCCCATGAAAGATGGCCCCTAGAGCCTATAATACCGTTAAAACTTTTTTCACCATTCTTACTTTTTCTGATAAGGATCAGAGAAGAAATTATCTCTTATGCTTGGTCTGACCTATAGCCAGATAAATTCAGGAACAATTATAAAGCTCCTAGAAAACTACAAATAACTTCACCAAAGAAAATGGTAAACTTTTCCTGGGTCTGGTATTATGAAGTTAATTTCCATTTCTCAATAACAAATTGCACCATATATCAGGTCATAGAAAATTGAAGGCTGGTATGAGCTACAAAGACCATTGCAAACTGGAACCTTATGTTCATTGATGCTCACATCATTCCTGTTGATATTAATGTCTACTTTTTAAAAAGTGAGATCAGGAAGATGGCAAAGTGGGGAGTTTAGTGAGCAAAAAGAAAAAAGGGCTCATGTATACATGGACAACAGTGCGGTATTTGCTAGGGGAAGGGGATATAAAGAGACTAAATGGTAATGGGAAAAAATACAAATAAATTAATAAATGTGAGAGCTTCTTTCTAAAGTTATTTTTGTTTTAGGAATTGAGCAAAAGAGAAAGCACTTATGGGAAAAAATAAGTTACTTTTGTGTTTATAAAACCTATTACATAAAACTTGATACTATGAGGAAAAGAGTTAGGACTTAAATGGTAAGAAGAAATTCTAAATTTTGGTCAGGCAAAAGCTATAAGGGTAAATCCATGCTGTTCAATGAGTACCCTAAGGATACCATGAAAATTGAGGCCAATGCAATTAACTTTAAGTTTATGTTCTTAAAGTTTGTATTAAAATATAAGCCCATATCCAAGTGTTTGCAATGATTATTTTGAACATAAAAATGGATCAAGGAATAATTTGGATAAAATAAATGTAACCATAATATTTGTCTTGATTATTTATGTGGCCTCTGGATTTAATGACATCAGTATAGTCTAATCCAGATTTATTTGTAATCTCTTCACAAATTATGTAGCTATGGCCAATATTTAAAATAAAAACATATATAATAAAATCAGAAAGTAAAATAACAAATCTTGCCAAGAAATTTATCTTTACCTAATTCTGATGAAACTATAACTTAGCCTTTGCCTTTGAAATTAGCTTTATCAAATTAGTAAAATTAGTTTTATCAAAGGTGTATGTCATTTATTTTTCTCATTAAGAATTTTTCAGATTATGATAGCATATATGCATATTTTATTTCTATAGGTTGCATATACTATTTAAAAATAATATAAAATGATATGGACACATATTAAATAGGATATAGCATTACTGTGGGCTTGACATTGTCTTACTGGTCAACTTAATATAACTGTTGAGTCCTTTAGCAGGATTGATGGCCTGAATGGGGGAGAGGCATCTATACTCTTCTAGTACAAGTCCCAAGAGGGCAGCTACTACAACTTCTAACACTTTATTATTGGTTAATTTGAGGCTTCTTTCACTCAGATGACATGGTTAGAAAGATGTCAGTGCACAAATCAATACCCAGTGCCTTTGTATTGATGAACCCACTACCTTAAACAACAGCTGTGTCTACAACCATCTCCTGAGTAGTCAGGATACTAATTATTGTAAGCATGCTTTACTTGGAAAGTGATTCTCCAAGAAAATTCTGACCTCTTCATGTAAAACTCAGATAGCTTGCTGCACACTCAGCAGGAGCTTCCGTAGTTTATTTCCTTGACAGCTTAGACTCTGTCTGTCTGCTGTCAAGAGTATGCAGAGGTCCCATTCCAAGGAAAATTAAAATGCACATGTAAGGCAGCTTTAAGTAATAAGAACACATAATAAATTTATTAAAAGAGATGATGCCTGCAATTTTGATGCCTTTTAATTGTAGTTATGTTAACTTTTACCACAAATGATTTTACTTATTTTCCTAGAATAGAACTTTTTCATAAATATTTAATTATATGTTGTAATTTTTAAAATCTCTCAAGATCTCTTTGGAAGAATGATCATTTTCTTAATTTATAAGAAATTCAAACTATTGGATGCAATAGCATGGTCTAAGACTATAATTATTCTCTTGTTTAAGCTTATAGTTGTGCTTTTCTATTTTATCTTCAGTTTGATGTAAATAAAAGTAACTGTACTACTATACGTACATGCAATATTAAATATGTTTCATAGAAAGGAGAATTTAGCAAGAAATATGACTGGTTACATCCCAAAACATTTTGTGAGAAGGGGCTTACAAGCCATTAAAAGGGTTGCACTCTTAAAAGTCATATAAAAATGATTATATATAATATAGATAATATAATAAACTAATATTAATTACACAATTTAACTCTTGTAAGTTAGTTTAAAATTCTATAACCCTGGATATTCAAAAAAACTTTTGAATCCTTGAAGTTTGAATAGGAGTTAGCTAGACAAAAGGAGAGGAGTAGGTAGAACCTCAAGCAGGTGACAGAACCACAGGGAATACCTAAATATTGCAATTGGTTGGATGAAAATGAGAATCCATTAAGGAGCCATGTAGGGGTGGATACAGAGAGAGCAGTTTGCATTCTAAAATGTCTTGAAATTGAATTGAGGCAAGAGGTTAGGGGTATAAGATCAGTCATTCCAAAGTGCTAAAAAGAGGTAAGGGAAGAAAAAGCTGTGAAAGATTATATTGCTCAATTGTAAACACATTAATAATTTTTAAGAGATTTGTTTTATATAATGTTTGCACTGAAGCCAGATTACAAACCTTACTATTAAATAGAAAGTATAAATTACTCTTTCAAAATATTAGTGGTCAAAGGAAGTCAGGAAATAAATTATAGCTTGAATCATCTTTTCTTTTTTAGTGGGTAAAAAAAATCTAACCATGCTCTAAACCTTGTAAAAATAAGCACAGCAAAGAGAGAAATTGCGAATCAAGTTAGTAATTGAGTAGCCTGAATGTAAGAAGTGATGGTTTCCAAAATAAAAAGATCCTTGTTTTTTAATGAAAGCTTTAGCCTTGATTCAATGTATGATTTGAGGAAGTTTCCTAGCTACTCTCAATCTCAATTCCTTCAGAAGCAAAAATTTGGAAATAATCACCTCCCTTGCTGGGTTTTGGTAATGGGCCTAAACTTTACCTAGCACTAATAAAAGTTGCTAAATAGATACTTAATAAAATGTAGAGTGGGTGGTCTTGGCACATTGACAAGAAATATTGGAAAAGGTACAGTTTTAGATTTTGAGTTGACAGAAATTACTGAGACCAAGTGTCAAATAACTTCTATGTTCTCCATAAGGGAGATAAATCTGCTATAGGTCAGGCACCCATATTAAGTGAAGAGGAAGAAACATTTGGCAAGAGGTCAACAAGTGGTTGTACAATTTTACCAGAATACTTCCTAAAGTTCTTATATATGCCTATTAAACCAATAGTCTATCTAGTTATTACTGAACTTGTAAGTCCAAAAGTTGAGAATCTTATATTGTAAGATACAACTCACAGATTGAATCCCAAAACTTGTCTGAATTGCTTGAAAACTGCCTGCAAAATTTGTATAAGAGCTTTTGAAATCAAATATAAAAGGGAAGCTTCTCCTTACAAGTTCCTTTTTTCTTAAGAAAAATTGCCTATAAAACTTTACAAGGTCTGTTATTAAAAACAATATGTATTGTATATTTGTTTTATTTCTCTTTAATTCTAATTATGTATATGTACATGTATGTGAATTACAAATCATATGCACTACTTGATATATGACCTAAAACATATGTTCCCATCAAATCATATGTCATAAACTAAATGTTGTGCCCCCAATTCATGTGTCAAAATCTAATATTCAATATGGTGGTATTTGGAGGTGCAATCTTTGAGTGGAGCCCTTATAAATGGAATTAGTACCCTTTTAAGAAGAGACCAGAGAGCTTACTGCTCTTTCTGCCATGAGAGGATGCAGCAAGAAAGTCATCTGCAACCAGGAAGGGGGCCCTCACCAGACTCTGAATTGAATTGACCAGCAATTTAATATTGGATTTTCCCAGCCTCCAGAACTGTAAGAAATAAATCCCTATTACTAATAAGGTACTCAGTTTATAGTATTTTATTATAGTAGCCTATGCAATTACATAAAGAAATGTATATAATTACTTAAATGCTCTCATTCAAGTAACCCTGGAATGTTTGAAAATCTACCTGTAGAAGAGCTACACTAATTACCATATTAGATATGAAGTAATAAAACTCAGACTTTTTCAGGTTAGCACAACTAGTTAAACACAGTTCTCAGTAAAGCACAGTGGTGTTCTGGACTCCAACTTGCCTTGGGTTATATCTACATTTTGTCTGTACTATGCATAAGAACTAAACCCCTCAGTCCTTTAGTTTCTTCATTTGTAAAATTCAAAATACCAATAGTGGTTACTTCCTAGGGATATTGTGAAGGTGACATCATGTACTCATATGAACTTTTTAGAAACTCTCTGAAATATATATATAAATTAGCATGAGCTAATTTAAGTAGTAACTACTATTATCATTATTACCATTTCTGTGACCCAAATTAAAATATCAAATTTTGTCAAAATTCCACAGTTGTTCCCTTGGTTGCAGGAAGTCAAAAGGGGCTGTGATTCAATTGAAAGGAAAAAAAAAACCCAAAAAAACAAAAAACTCTGACAAAGGTTAATAGCAAGGATGAAGTCTATGTCAATATATGAACTATTTACAACAATATGATTCACATTTTTATGGATCATGTTTGGTCTTTATTAATTAAAATCATGATCTTTTCTTATCCTCATCCAAAGACATGCTTATTGACTTTAGAAAAAGGGGGAAAGAAGTAGAGAGAAAGGGAGAGAAACATCTACATGAGACAGAAGCGTCAGTTGGTTGCCTCTCACATGTGCCCCAACAGAAGACTGACCTGCAACCCAGCCATGTGCCCTGACTGGGAATTGAAGCCATGACCATTCAGTTTATGGGATGATACTCCAACCAATTGAGCTACACCAGCATGCCAATTTGGATTTCTTGAAATTCTTACTAATCTACCATTCTATGCACAAAAAGTGACAAAAATTATTTTATTTGTTATTGTAACTACTAGGTAAAAATTATGAAAGGAAAAATTAAGCAGATATGTTTCTTTGAAATAACCATGAAAAAAAAAAAATCAGTTTCCTCCTTACAGATGCTCAGAGAGGTTACTTGTCTCAGCTACAGTCATAAAGCAAGTAAGGGGTAGAACCAAAATTAGAATTTAAACTCACACAGCCCTAGTTTAATGATTTTTAACAATGCTGCCATCTAAATATCAAAGTATTTGTGTGTGTATTACATTATATTTAACAAAGTGACCTAACATATGATCTCTTAAGACTTGTACAACCAATATGTGATATAAGTATCCTATAGCTTATTACTAATATATAAATATTTTGAAAGTTCAGAAAGGACTCATTTATAACTAGTGACAGAACTAATTAAAACTAGACATACACACACTCACATACATACACATTGCTATGGCTCAAATGTTTGGGTTCCCAAAAGTCCTAATATCCAATGTAATGTTATTTGGAATTAGGACTCTGGGAGGTGACTGGGTCATGAGGGAAGATCCCTTATGAATATGATTACTGACCTTATAAAGGAGACCTAAGAGAGCTAGCTCCCTTGGCCCTCCTGAAAAGTAGTGATAGAAGTCTGTAACCTTGGAAATGACAGCATCCTGATCTTGGACTTCCAGCCTCCAGAACAGTGAGAAGTAAACTTCTGCTGTTTATAAGATACTTTGACTGGTTTTGGTTGTAGCGGCCTGAATAAACAAAGACACACAGAAGGGAACAGATAAGTTCAAGACAAGATCCCCAAAATACAGAATTTATTTATAAAAATTGTGTTTTTATTATTACATGTTTAAACTTCAGTCACATTCAAAGTACTCTCCATTTGATGCAATATACCTAAAAAGAAGGAATTCCTACTTTTTGCAACAGCATGGGTAGAACTAGAGAGTATTATACTTAGTGAAATAGGCCAGGCAGTGAAAGATAAATACCATATGATCTCACCTAATACAGGAAAATAATGAACAAAACAAACAAATGAGTGAAAGAGAGCCAGAGGCTTGAAAACAAGGAATAGACAATGACCAAAAGGGATGGGGGAGGGGAGAAGCGGGGAAAAAAGGAGGATGGTCTAGTTAAGGAACATGTACAAATGACACGTAGATACGGACATGGACAACAGGATGAGGATAGATTGTGGGAGTAGGGGGTGGGTAGAGCAGAGGAGAGCAAGGGGGAAATTTGGGACAACTGTAGAAGAACAATAAAAAAGTGCAAAAAAAAAAAAAAAAAAAATTCACAGAGGCCAAATGGAGCCTTTCAAAACAATACCGGCTGGTACACTGATACAGATGGGTTCCTAGAACACTCACCTAGTGGGAGAAACCTGTACTACAAGGGACCCACCCTCCGAAGATAATTCTGTGTTTTTGGGTCTCCATTCATGTAGCAAATAAAAAGAGGTTGGTCATTTGAATCTGACTCAAGTGACTTCCCCACTTATATGACCTTAATGGCTATATAATGCTTGGGAGTCAAATTTTAAATTCTGTAATTAGCAAAGATGAAGCATGAACAGCTAAAAAAATAAATAAAATAAGGAGTGCTGAAATTTAGAATTCAATGGAATTTTAAGTAGTAATAGCTTAGGTCTGCCAGTTAATCTCTTTGCCTCTGAAACCATGGTTCCCACACCTCTGGTTGACACAATTTATTAAAACCTCTCAACATGTACATAATAAAATTATGATAAGACTACAAATCCAATCAGAAAGTCTAACACAAAGCATTTCAGTCATAATTTACCTTAAAGAGCCATGAACAAGAAACTTGAAAAAATGAGAAAAGTTTAAAAAACTCATTTCAACATCCCACTACAGTTGAAGATCATTTTCAAATGTTCCCACTCAGATGTTTTTATAATTGTGTGCATTTTATGGAAGTACACATTCTGCTGCTTCTCAGGTGGCTGAAACCAGAGGTGGTGACCATTTCTGACTGGCTACTTGCTTGCGTTTATTTTCATTTCCTATACTGGGGTGAGATTGCTGTTTGGGGACAGCTAAATCTACCTCAAGTATAAAAATCATTTGATCCCATGAGGAGGCAGCTTCAATGAATAGCTTTTCATTTCTTCTTATTCATTCTGACTTTACAATTGTGATGTTTAGTTTGATAGAATTTCATTTGGTTCTCCCAAGCATTACACAACTTTATTTCTTTCTGGTTACTCAAACCAAAATTTGGTGAATTGTAGTTCAGATGGCATGATGGTAGAGATTGTCATCTGCAGGCTGGACTTGTCTCTGCCTGGTGTGTTTCTTGATTATTTGCATGTTGTTAAATATATATCATAGTTCTCATGAGGGAAAAGAAAGTATCAGATGTCACTGATACAAGGCAAAGATTACATGTTTTATTTTCTTATCAAGATAAGATGAAGAAATGAAATCTATTTCTTGATAATAATTTCCTAGTTTTCTTTCCAGTTAAGAAATTCATTGTTATCTAATAACTGAGCATCTGATACAAATTAACTCTAGGCAACACATTATGGTGTGTATATTTTTTTTCTAAAGATAGAGTTTTTTATTTAATATTCACAGTAAAACAAAAAGAAACACTCATTGAACAACTAATAAAGTTAAGGGTGAACAGTATACAATGAGATCATTAAAGGTAACCCAAGGTTATTTTCTTCTGAACAGACAACTTTTATTAAGATTACAATTTAAATTGTGGTCAGAAATATAAATTTGTAAGAATGCTTAGCTTGTAACTACAGACCAGAGACTTTCATCTTTGAAGGACTGGATTTAACATTTTTAACCTGAAAAGATTTCCACAAAAAGATCATATTTAAAACAATTCTTCAAAGTTAATCATATTCTCCAAAAAGTAACTATTACAGCAAGGGGGAAAAGAAAAAGAAAAAAAAAAAAAACTAAGCCTAAGATACAGAGTCTATAAAGGCATGGAAATGTAACAAGGTATGTTGAGTTTAAAATAAAAAGCAATTGAGAGTTTTTCCTTTGTTTTTGTGATGTGGATAAAGCCTTTAGAAAACATAATACTCAAAAATATAGTTGGAGTCATATTTTAAGGTTCATGTATAAAAATCCTAATGAATTTGAAAATTCTCTTCTGATCATTAGGGAATTAAAATGTTTTATTTGTTGATTTTTTTAATTGATGCTTTTGTACAATGTTATACTTTTGGAAATAATCTCTGACAGTGATAAAAGGATACTTTAGGAGAGATTTGTAGAGAACATGGCTGTTTAAGTCTACTGCTATAATCTATACAACACATGTTGAAGAACTGAATGAAAACCATGGAAGCAGGGATAGTAGGAGAGGAAATGTAGAACATTTAGAAGATAGAGCTGTTGAAGTTTGGTGATTGACATGGGATGGGTTATAAGAAAGAAAGGAGTAAAGGATGAAGCACCTTCAAGCAGGCATTTTTTTTTACATTTAACAAGACCTCGGCATACAAAAGAAATAACATGAACACATGTGGGAGGAACTCTGTCTTTGTTTTGGAAATATGGACAATTATAACCTTGTAAGAATCTGGATTCTAGGGCTAGAACACAGGAGCCACTGTGCTGTAAACGACAGTGTATATCCTAGAATTGAAAATAATTTCCCAGGATGTTGTACAGAATGGGAGGAGAAGCAGGCATGGAATGGGTAGATGTGACTTAGAGAAAGAGGAGGAGAACACTGAAGCCTGAGAAGCAGCAGCACTGAACTGTGTCAAGAAGAAAATGGTGACAGTGCAATGCCTACAGAAGTAGGTAGGTAAAGAAGTCTCCCTTCTCCAGACTTTCTTGCATCAAATACTACTTTTCTCTGATTATTTAATTACTATGCATTTCCATATACCCTCCAGTTTCATTTTCATTTATCATCTTTTTTCAAGATTTTATCCTTGATATTCTTATTTCTTTATTCTAAAGTTGGACATTCTCCACTGCCATGAGTTTGACTTCCATTTCATAGGGTCTATTTCTAAATATAAATATTTGTATTCATTCAAAGACTTTAAATTACTATTCTGGAATATCATCATAAAAAAGCCCAATTCTATAGATCCCCCTTAATGTATAAAGATTGTAATGGATTTATAAACAAATATGTTGCAATGTGATTAAGTGTGAAATGACCATATAGCATTCTATTTATTACTCAAGTTGTTGTATGGGAAGTGGATTTGACAGAGAGTCTAGAAGCAAGAGCTTCTGGCAGAAATTTGTTCTAGTAACCTTAAAAAGAAAGAGTTAGGGAATAGACTAGTGATATCAGGGTGAAAAGGAGTCTAGGAAGATGCACAATCTGTGTATGTGGTTTTATTTTGTGTTGTTGTAGTTTAACGTCATTGATATTTGAGTTGATACTACTATCACTGGTATCACTGAGGTGATCATTTCTATGGGAGTTGAAGTAGGTTTGGCTAGAGGAATAGAAATCATGACCTAAGTATTGAATATATGGGATTCAACATATTTTAACTGCCTGAATAGGGCAAAAATAGGTCATTGAAAATTGGATCCGAGACTCAAGAGACAATGGGAAGTCACTCATGCAAGTGTGAATGAGAATCCTTTTGGCAGATGGTATCAGACAGGTAGACAAAGTAGTACTGAGGATAAAAATTTTAAATTGCTGTATTTTCAAGACTCAGTTACAATTCCAACCACTCTCCTGGACTAAAAAAAACTTTTAAGGCCCTGGCTGGTGGCACAGTGGATAAGGTGCTTGCCTGCGAACCCAAAGGTCACTGGTTCAATTTCCCAGCCAGGGCACATAACCAGGTTGCAAGCCAGGTCTCCAACCAGGTCCATAGCTGAAAGGCAACCATACATGGATATCTCTCTGCTTCTCTCTCTACCCATTTCTCTAAAAAATAATAATAATAAGTTAAATTAATTTTTTTTTCAAAAAATACTTTTATGTGCAAGTACCCATATATATTTCCAGTTCAATATCTTAAACTACTTACCTACTTTAAAATTTTATTTCATGGCTTGCATTCTACATGTCTATTAATATTGCTATCATTTTTTCACTTGAGAAATCCTGAAATCTTGAACATTTTTCCTCTGTGCATTTGGGGAGCTCACAATTCCAATTAGTTGGTCTTATTGACTCAACTTCTAAAATGCCTCATTTTTGTTGTTCACCTGTACCTTCCATTCTTACTACATTGACTAAGTCTGAACATTTGAAATCTCTGGTCTATTTGTAGTTTTTCCATCAACATACCTTCCAAAATTCGTGTTTTATTACAAAATGGAGAAAAATTGCATTGTGTAACTATTCAATCCTCCAAAAAGGTGTAGTTCATGAAAATAATAAACTCCTATAAGGTCCAAGTCCAAATCCTATGATTTATGTCATAAATTATCTTTCTAAGCCTAACCCTCAGCCCATTCTACCAGGAATTGTGAACACCAGTCCACAAGTAGTTCTCCAAATATCCTCTCTACTCTTCAGCTACTGAGACTGCTTGTGTTGTTTTCTCAACCTGATGTACTCTTCCTATGGTTTTCAACCTGGGTAAACATTCCCATGGTTTAATCCCAGGCTTAAATGTGATTCCAATCAGATCTGTCCCAAGGATTTAATCAGAAGTAATTGTTCCTTCTTCTCTAATAGCACCTCTTGTGTAGAACATCTTTAATTCTACATTATATTATACATAGTTCATTACATGTGTCAATCCTGGTGGATATCTCTATCATTCTTACTAGAAATACAACAAATAGAGTAAAGCTATTAACTAAAACTATCTGCATGATTTAAAGTAACATGGTTCAATCCAAGTTAACTTTCATTATATTGGTAATAGCAATAGACAGTTATGGGGAAAGAAAACCCCTCCAAATCCTATGTATTTTCAAGGAGCAATGAACATTTTTTTAAAGATTTTATTTATTATTTTCAGAGAGGTAGGAAGGGAGAGAGGCAAAGAGGGAGAGAGACATCAATGTACCTTTCACCTGCTTCCAGCTACAGACCTGGCTGGAGACCTGGCTAACAGCCTGGTTATGTTCCCTGGCTGGGAATCAAACCAGTGACTTTTGGGATCGCAGGCCAGCGCCTTATCCACTGTGCTGCCAGCCAGGGCAATGAGCATTTTTTAAATTGCTTATCTGCCCCTATAATTTAGATAAGCAAGGTTATGTTGGATAGAGATTATTTAATGCCATTTCACCAAATAACTTGTGGTTTTATTTAAACATTTAATATAATTATGTTTCATATTTCATAAGTGGTTAAAAGTTAGAGGTAATGGGGCCAGTGAGTCCTTGGTTTGCAAGTAACAAAGAAGAGCTTTTGCTTATCCCAGATCTCATCCTTTTCTGGCCACTGCATCTAAAACACAGATGAAAAAGTCTTTGGGGAAATTGTGTTACTCCTACAGTGGCAGTCTGCAATACAGGTTGAGCTCTTTTCTCTCCTACCCAGACATTTACAGTGGTTTGAGATAGAGTCTGGGTGTCCTAGTTTTAAAGAGAGTTTATATTTATCCTTTCAAACCCAGCAAATGAAATGTTTAGATGAAGTTCTCTAGATCCCATGTTCTTAAAGCAGAAGTCTATTATGTGGAGGATATGGACTTAATCTTTGCTCTCTTCTGCAGATGTCATTCCTGGAATTGGGCACTCTAGTCAGTCAGAGCTCACAGTCTTGATACACCTGACATGAAGAAGAGGAGAAATGTGTTGGCAAGTACTCTCCCCAGGAAGATAAGATGTAAATAAATGCTTGGCCATAAGTAGTACTAGACCACAGGAGTCATTGTCCTGTAAAAAATTATAGAGAAAAATAGTATGGAGTCTGAATAGATGTTCTTAGAAAACCTCAGGACTCAATGTAGAAGGCCCTCCCATCAGCTGTTATAGAAGTAGAATGTCTTTGACCCCAACTTGGTGGCCTCCATAGGTAGAAAACAATCCCAGATGATTTTTGTTTCTTGTTCAGACTGAAAGCAGAAAGAGAAAATCCTCAGTTATAGTAAAGTTCCTTCTGATTTCCTAACCTTAATGCTTATCCAATAACTCCCTTCTTTCTCCTCTTACTTGTCTCCCTAGGGACTTTTGGAATTGCTTGTCCTCAGTTCATCTATATTCACCTGGCATACTTTCCCTGACCCGTATAATATTTTCACATTAATCTAGAAAATGACATTTTTATATGATGATTATTGAATAATCTATTAAATATACCTAATATAGGCTTATAACTAAAACACACTAAGATTATAATTAAAAATAAAATAATTTCAGAGCATAAATTATGTAAATAATAAGATGCATCTTTAGGGTAAATATCAAATACTATTATTTAGTTCCTTACAGTCAAATAATCCATTTCACCCCATATATGTTTAAAAGGTTTATAGCATAGAAAATGAGGAGTGAAAACTTAAGTATGCCAGGTATTATACGTGTTTCCATATATGCCCTTCATTTAATCCCCAAAGAACACTATTAGGTTATTGGTGAAGAAACTGAGACTTCGAGAAGTTAAATCCACATCTATGGCACTCTGTAGCAGTCATGGTCCAGTAAAGAAACAAAAACTGCTCTAAATTATTCAACCTAAGAAGACTTAACATAGAGCAAAGAATACACAGATGATGGATGGATATACTCAAACTGATAACTCAAACTGCTATTTCTTTTTTTTTTTTCATTGTTGTATTATATCCATCCCCTTTTTGCTCCCCTCTGTCCCCCTCCCCACCCACCCATTCCCCCCAAAGTCAATCCCACCTGCTGACCACGTCCATGGTTCCTTCATACTAGGTTCTTGTCCAAGCTGCTCCCCTTCCTTGCCTCCGCCTCCCCCCAACCCCTTTCCCCCTGACCACTGAAGGCCTGCTATTTCTGATAATTCCTTTCTCTGAAAACTAAACTTCACCTAAGGTTGAAGGGGGATCAAAATAGGCTCCAGTAGAATATAAGACCATGGGAAGGACTTAACTAGCTAATCCAGGGACCATGAAAGGAGTGCAGGTATTGCTATTGATTATGCCTTAGGGATAGAAAAAAAGAGAAAGGCACTTTTACCTTCCTTCTATCTTACAATTTTCTTTCAGTGCCTCCTATTGGTTAATTTTACTCATAAATTAGCTGCTCTGAGAATCCAGAAAATGCAGTTCTCTGTGATGATGCAGAAAAGAGAAAAGACAGGACATTGATTTGAGAACAAAAGGGAAATTCCAGTATAGATTCCATGATGCTACCTAGCACATTGTAGTGGGCAAAGTGAACAAAAGCATACAGGTGAGAATATGTATATGAAATATATGCTGGAAAAATAAGCATTACAATTTGGTTGCTGTGAAAACCATGTGAAAACATTAGGCTTCAAAGACTGGGTATTGTGACAGCTTATAGAAATATGAGAGCTAGTCTAAATTGTTAAAATTTAATTGAATAAGAATATAATTTGGACTGAGGACATGATTCAATTAACATGCCATTTGGACAATATTAACTTGAAAAGTGTGTATATAATGCTATTGAGAAGACTGAAAAACATTGCCTAGGAAGGAAACAAATACAATTATTTAGGAAAAAATATGATAATGTGGTGAAAGGTTTTAATTTATTATTCACCTAATATGTGCCATTACAATTTTACATAATTTGTATATAAGCATTATTCCAACTGATTATTACAATTCTGACCATTACAGACAAATGACAGAGAATTTAGTTATGTAGTGATTAGAGACAGACAGGTTTATCTAAACTATTGAAAATAAAATGAAATAAATGAAATTATTTTGGATGATCCTAAATCAGAGTGTTTATGATCACAAACCTTAGTACCAAAAGTTGGTATACATTCATTGCCATAACAGAATCAATTATCTG
Organism: Noctilio leporinus; assembly: GCA_004026585.1. Taxonomy (NCBI): domain Eukaryota; kingdom Metazoa; phylum Chordata; class Mammalia; order Chiroptera; family Noctilionidae; genus Noctilio; species Noctilio leporinus. Next base: position 28,416 of record PVIW01009267.1, read on the forward strand.
TGTTGCTAACCTTAATTTCTCCATGTATTAATGCTAGAAAACTTTTGGGGGAAGTTTGTTAAATTTTTGTTTGTTTTCTTAGTGAAACATAGATATTATTCACACATGGACTAACTCATGTATTTTCTTTGTAGGTTGGATTATTTTTTATGAAAAATTCTCCTATAATAAATGAACTATTTTGTTACTAGCATGCTCATGTTAATGTTGTTAAGGCTCATGTTAGAAGATTTCATAAAGTCAAAAAATGTTAATATAGATAACAAACATATTGAATGTCTAAAATTGTTTTCTAAATTGAAATGTGTTTATATTGTCTCCATGTAAGAATTTAATGTATTCTCTAGTTTTTCATTAATTGCTATTTGTTTATCACTCTCAACCGCTCAATATTTTTTGGTATTCCCTACATTTCAGTAACTTTATTACCACTAAGTGAACACCTTTATCACAGTAAGTTACCTACACAGCATTTGTACGTATAATTTTCACATCTCTCCTGATGCTCTTAATAACATTTAAAATAATCTTAAAATTTATAGTCTAAATTATCTAAGAATATAAAGTAATTTAAGACTTATTTTGATATTTTGATTGAAAGTAAAGATCCTTTGTCATTTGGTCTAGCTTTATTTTCTTCTTTGTTATTTTTTCAATGGATTGGTAGCCTTAAAGAATTGCTAAAGACCAAGTAATTATCTCTAAAACTGGACCTACTAATATAGAGACAGTTAGACACTACTCAATTCACCCCCACCCTATCTCTCTAAATATTGATTGAAAAGTTGGCCTTGGAAAGCCATGGCATTTTAATGATATGAATCAGAGACTGAGTCATAAGTATTCCTAGTATCAAAGTGACTCATTTAAAAATTATTGTTGTTTAATTGACTCTATAATGACCTGATATTTATATTCACCCAATAACTTCCAATATAATTTCTGCTTCTTCTCAGAATATCAGTTTGATGGGAAAAAATAAATCATCACTTATGAAATGGATACTTGTGTGGTATTGAAAATAGATAGCAAGGAAGGGGAGCAGTTTAGACAAGAACCTAGTATAAAAGAACCATGAACATAGACAACAGGTGGGATTGACTTTGGGAAGAATGGGTGGGTGGGGAGGGGGACAGAGGGGAGCAAAAAGGGGTTGGATGTAATACAACAATAAAAAAAAAAAAAAGAAAATAGATAGGTTTATTGTTATCAACACATTTGACTCATTACTCCCCAAATAACATAAAATCCCATATTATCATTGATTCTGAGGATATTCATCCTTATAAAACATCAGGCCAAGCCACTAAAATTTACTGTCTTGGCTTATACCAAAAACTCTATAGTAAGACAGAGACCTATATTTTCCAATTGCTAAATGCTTTGATTGTTCTAACAACCTTTCATTCATAATTTTCAGTAGGTTGACATTTCTATAATTTCTGTCTATACAAGCTCTTTCTTTTCTATGACATTTACCATCTTCCCGTATATTTACCAAGAATTCCAAATACCATTTAAATTGTTAAGAATTAAAGTTAGAAGGTAGCTTATAGAGCACACTTCAGGCCATGGAGTAATAGAATAAATGACCTCTTGAGACTCCCTCTATGAGGACTGCTAAATCATAGAGATAGCCAAACAAAGGGGTTGCAATGAATCAGGTTCTATTATCCCAGCATTTAATATCTTTCTATGTATGAAGTTCAAAGCTGAAAATTTCAAAAGAGACTCCACCAACACAGTGCTTCCTGAACTCACCAATTTTCTGCTTACAATACTGTCTTAGATTTTCAAAGGCCAAGAAAAGGTACTTTCATTCTAATTCCAAAAGTATTTTAACAAGAGATATTATTACAGATTTTTTAAAAATATGGTGAAGTGAGCATTAAAAAAAATAAACTTTAAGGAAAAATGTACACTAAAATATAAAAGAAACAGAAGGAGGGAAAGGGAAGGAAGGGAAAAGACGGGAAGGGAAGGAAAAGAAGAAAAGTAAGAGAAGTAAGTAGGGGTTAGGTCTCGAGAGAATGGGACCTCCATGAAATGGAGAGTGTAATTTATTCACTGAAATGGTTAATTGTTATCAACTTTAACGACTTTGCATCAGGATCAGACTAGAGAATGGAGAAAAGGTATTAACAAAAAGACATGTACTTGCATATTGCAGAGGAGAATGAAATAAAGATCAAGTTAGAACAATGATGAAGTTATTAAACTATTGAATTTCTAGCAAACTAGAGAAAAAAATTAAAAGTAAACTTGGAGTTCTGAAAGCAGTATTAATAAATACAAAGACCTTTATTGGGGACCTTTTAAAAGTTGATAAAATTTAAGGAGCTGATAAAAATACCCAGGATTTCCAGACTCATTTATTTTTATATCAAATCTGAAATAAGTTTTTAAAAACATAATACTGTGGCAGTTATGTATATTAATTTAGTCACAGAAAGCTTAGCTTTCTGATAGAATTTTAGTGTGAATACACACACACACACACACACACACATTAATTTCAATTTCATTTTACTCTGCCATAGGAAAGTAGATTTTTTTTTTTTTTTCAGAAAGCTTTTTCACCTCAACAGAGTCTAAGAGCTCAAAAGTTCTTGAGGTGGTCATTCATATACCTACCACTATGTGAACAATGAAAACATATGCAGGTACTAGTGGTGGCGTACCAGACATGCTGTAACCATCACTGCGTCATGCTGCCTAGCAGCTGGAAGAAGCCAAAAGGCTCCATCAAGTTATCCCAACCAGAGCTTTAAGCTTACCCATATACTGGTTGGGAACACAGATGAAAAGTACCTTTTTTAATCCTGAGAAGTATATAGCCAAGTGATTCATTAATGGACATGAAATCAAAATATTGTATCAATTAAAAACACTTCTGGTGAAACTTCCGTTAAAATTTTGCATGATCTGATCTCAGACAACCCCAAGAAAAATCTCTGCCTCTAAGGATCTTATAAAAGATTTAAGATGGAACTGATTTCAACAGTGATAATTTTCCTTCACAGGAGAATGCAAGGTGGCCTGGGAATTTGTCTCATTGAACACTTGCTTCAGCAGTTCTAGGTGGTCATCCCAGCTGGAACTCCACCCTTGTGCAGCTCTTGTTTCTCATTCAATGTGAACATGACTTCCCTCAAAGGAATAGGCAGCCAAGTCTATGTTTATGCAGATAGAAAAAGTTCAGGTAATTAAAATAGTAAATTAGTGTGACTTGGTATAAGTGATAGACACAGATTCAAGGGACCTGAATTCTGTATTCTGCCACTATGTAAACAAACACTCTTCGAAAATTTTTTTGATTGTTTCTTGTGCTAGGTGTCCCAGGAGTTGCATAGGGAATAAATATTTTAGAATTTGGGGGGAAAAAGGAGTTCCTATCTGGCCTGATATAATCAGGAGATTATTGGCGTTGTGGATGAGAGTTAAGGACAGACCAAATTTAGATGTGGGGATGGAAAGCTAGACAAAGTTCCAAGCAGATCAAAAAGCATGAATTTAATCACAGAAGTTGGGAAAGCTCTAGATTTTCAGAACAAAAGATTAAATTAAAAGAATAACAAAAGGGATTAGGTGATAAGGTTAAAATAATTAGAGAACATTTTAGAGCAAGAATTGATATCAAGCTGAGTTTTTAAGACTTTAGTCAATAGAAAATTATTACACATTACATTTTGAGCAAATAGATACTGTGTTCCAGCAAAATTAACTTTGAATAATCTGCAGTATTGATGAAGCTCTTCTGGAGCCTAAAATCAGGAGTTGTGATCTGCAATGGAGAAGATTGGATGGGAGTCACTGTAAAGAAAGAAACCAAGGTCCTGGGAAGTAACATGACAAGGCAAAATGGGAGAGAGAGAAGTTGAAAATCACTTGGAAATTAGGCTGTTGTCAGTTAAACAGAGAAGACTATGATAAAGAGAAACTGGAGATTAAAAATAGGCCTGGGAGTTCCAGCAAGATGGCGGAGGAGTAAGTGGAGCTACACCAATCTTCTCCCAGGTCACATCTGGAATTACTTTTTTGGAGAGAGTCAGTTGGAATTACCAACAGAACACCAGCTGGAAAGAAGTCTTATAACTGTGGACAGGAGAGGCTGCTTCATCACAACCTGACCAGTAGGAACCACAGAAACATAAGTGGGCTGCCTGGGCCCCCACCAGAAGGTGGCAGCCTAAGGTATGGAACTGGGGCTCCACCTGAGAAGGGTGGGTTCTGGTCCCACCGCTGGGTGTCCCAGCTACAATAACTTGGTGGAGAATAGAGCAGCATCCAGCTGAGGACAGAAAGCCGTGGAGTCTGGAGTTTACTTGCCTGAGAGAGCTCTGGAGACAGAGAACTACTAGGGTGACCACAACAAAAATACATTGGCACCCACCTACCCTGGGCTCCAGCAGAGGGAGGGCAGATAGGACTAGATAAATGTGGGGAGAGTTTGCAGCAGTGGCTTGGAAGAGAGAATTGGGATAGCAGCTGTGGGGATCCTGGTGCTGACTCATTGCCCACACCTTGGGTGGACTATGCTGTGCCAAGCAACTTCCATATGAGGAGTCCTCATAGCCTTGCCCACTAGAAACAATCTGCCACACCCAGCTGTGACTGAGCCTGGAGCCTGATCACAATTTGTTGATTTACATATGAATAAACCTCTCCTGCCTTGCTGCATCTGAGCATAGATACAATAGATGACACCTGAAGAGGTATCTCTTGCCCAGCAGCACATGGGCCTGGCGACTGACTACAAACTCTCTGACTTAGAGCTGGATCAGTCAGTCAGCCCTGCACAGTGGTTGCAAGCCTGGTGGCTGATCCTAGATTCATTGCTTTGTAACTGAGTCAGTCCTTCTCGCTCAGCAGAGCCTGGACCTGGCAACTGATTACAAACTCTCTGACTTACAGCTGGGTCAGACAGTCAGCCCCACACAATGTCATGTGAGCCTGGTGGTGATCATGGATTCATTGGTTCACAACTGAGTTGATTTGTCCCACCCACTGGCCCCTGGGCCTGACAGCTGATCACAAACTCATTGGATTACAACAGAATCTTTCAGTCGAGCACAGTACTACCTGACCCTGATGGCTAATTACAGATTCATTGGATTACAAAATGTACCTTGCTTTCTAGCCCAGCAGCTGCTGAGCATAGCAGCTGATCACAGATTCATTGATTTACATTGGAATCTGTTCCACTAGCCTGCACCTGAGCTGATGGCTGATCCATTGGATTACAATTGAAACTTTCTGTCTAGCCCAGTACAGCCTGAGTTTGGTAGCTGATTTATTGATTTGCAACTGAATCTGTCACCCCAAGCAGCATCTCAGCCTGGTGGTGGATCACAGATTGATAGGATTATAACTAAATTAATCCTTCCATTTTAGCAGTTCCTTAGCCTAGCAGCTGATCACAGTTTGATTGGATTACAATGAAATCTAAAAATGGGGAGAAAAGAAAGTCCATCACCAAAAGGAAAGAAGGAATCCCCAGAAAGATCACTAAATGAAACAGAGGCAAGCAAACTCTCAGATACAGAACTCAAAAGAATGATGATAGAGAAGCTCAATGAGCTCAGCCAGCTCAAAGAAAACTACAAACAACTCCTGGGGAATTACAAAGAACTCCAGGGAATCTACAAGAAACTTACTGAGAACTACATCAGCATTAAAAAGGACTTAGAGGAGGGGAAGATGGCAACAGAGTAGAGAGCAGTGCTGATGGTGTTCTCGAGTACCAAAGCAGCTAGAGGACAAGAAAGACAAAAACCATATGATCATATCAATAGATTCTGAAAAAGCATTTGATAAAATATAGCAACCATTTATGATAAAAATACTTAGCAAAATGGGAATAGAGGAAGCATACCTCAATATAATAAAGGTCGTGTATGAGAAACCTGATGCCAACATCATACTCAACGGGCAAAAACTTGCTCGTTTTCCCCATAAGATCAGGAACAAGACAAGCTGTCCACTTTCTTCACTTCTGTTCAACATCATTCTGGAAGTTCGGAGAAGAAATAAGAGTCAAAGGTATCCATATTGGAAAGGAGGAAGTCAAATTGTCATTATTTGAAGATGACATGATAGTGTATATACAAAACCCGACAGACTCCACCAAAAACTTACTTGACCTCATAAGCAAATTTATCAAAATAGTTGGATATAAAGTCAATATCCAGAAATCAAAAAGAAATCAATTTTTGTGTACCAGTAATGAAACATCAGAGATAGAAGCCAGAAACCAAATCTCATTTACCATCACAACAAGAAAAATAAAGTACCTAAGAATAAACTTAACCAAGGAAATAAGAGACCTGTAATCTGAAAACTATAGAACACTGAATAAAGAAGTTATGAAAGATACAAAAAAATGGAAGCATATACCATACTCATAGATGGGAAGAATTAACATAATTAAAATGTCCATACTACCCAAAGCAATCTACAGTATTCAATGCAATCCCAATTAAAATACCAATGACATACTTCACAGAGATAGAAATAATATTTCAAAGATTTATATGGAGCCACAAATGCCCAGTAATAGCCACAGCAATCTTGAGAAAGAAGAACAGGTAAGAGAAATCACAATATTGGACATCAACCTATACTATAAGGCTACTGTAATCAAAACAGTCTGGTACTGGCATAAGAATAGACATATAGATCAATGGAACAGAATAGCAAGCCTAGAAATAAATCCAGGACTCTATGGTCAATTAATATATGGCAAAGGGGGAAGGAACATAAAATGGAATAAAAACAGTCTCTTCAACAAGTGATGTTGAGAGAACTGGATAGGGACATGCACAAAAATAAAACTAGACCATGAACTTACACCATACAATAGAATAAATTCAAGATGGATAAAGGACTTAAACATAAGCAGTGCCACCAGAAAGGTCCCTGAGAAAAATATAGGCAGTAAAATTTTAGATATCTTATGCAGAAATATGTTTACTGATACTTCTCCAAGGACAAAGGAAATCAAAGAACAAATGAACAAATAGGAATATATCAAATTGAAAAGTTTCTGTTCAGCTAAAGAAAACACCAGCAAAATTCAAAGGGAACCAACTGTATGGGAAAACATAATTTCCAATGATACCTCAGACAAGGGTTTGATCTCCAAAATATATAAAGAACTACTCCGACTCAACACCAGGGAGACAGACCGTCCAATTAAAAAATGGGCAAAATACATGAACAGACAACTCACTGAGGAAGATATACAAAGAGCCCAGAGGCATATGAAAGAAAGCTCAACATCACAAGCCATCAGGGAGATGTAAATTAAAACCACAGTAAGATACTGCCTCACACCTGTCAGAATGGCAATCATCAACAAATGAACAAACAACAAATGTTGGCATGGATGTGGGGCAAAGAGAACCCAGGTGCATTGTTGGTGGGAATGCAGGCTGGTGCAGCCACTATGGAAAACAGTATGGAGTTTCCTTCAAAAACTAACAATGGAACTGCCTTTTGATCCAGCAATTCCACTACTAGGACTATACCCAAAGAATCCTGAAACACCAATTCATAAGAACCTATGTATCCCTACGTTCATAGCAGCATTATTTACAATAGCCAAATGCTGGAAACAGCCTAAATGCTGTTTCCAATCATCAGTGGATGATTGGATCAAAAAACTTTGATACATTTACACAATGGAATACTACACAGTAGAAAGAAAGAAGGAACTCCTACCCTTTGCAATAACATGGATAGGACTGGAGAGTATTATGCTTAGTGAAATAAGCCAGTCAGTGAAAGACAAATACCATATGATCTCACCCATCACAGGACAATCATGAACAAAACAAACAACAAGCAAAACAGAACCAGATACATGAATACGGTAAATAGGCCTTCAGTGGGCAGGGGGAAGGGGGTTGGGGGAAGGGAGGAGGAAGAGGCAAAGAAGGGGAGCAGTTTAGACAAGAACTAGTATGGAAGAACCATGGACATGGACAACATGTGGAATTGACTTTGTGGGGGAGAGGGCGGGTAGGGAAGAGGACAGAGGGGAGCAAAAAGTGGATGTATGTAATACAATTAAATTAAATTTAAAAAAAGAGAATTGTTAATCAGTGGATAAATACTAGGAAAATCTCCTCAGAAGACAGTTCTTCTCTGATTTAACCTTTTCCCAAACCCTTTACTTATCCTTTTCTTCTCCTTATAAAAAGGTCAGCTGGAAATGAGATGTTAAGATGATTCTTAGGGTATGTAACCCACTGTCTTCTCAGATCGCTGGTATCTGAATAAAGCACCATTAAGATTCAAAACATAAAAAAATAAATAAATATAATAAATAAAAAAATAAAAATGACCATCCACTGACATACAATTCTCCATTTGTTTGGTTTAATGGGACTTAATTGACATCAGTTCTGATAACTTGGGTTATTATTATTATTATTATTATTATTTATGCTTATTTATTTTTGCACAGCCTAGATTTAAAATTATCACTAAAAATATCTGTTATGAAATATGCATGTGGTCCATCTGTTGTGCATTCTGTCTTCTCTTGGAGTATACTTGGAAAAGGAAAATAAGAGACAGAGGAACTTTAAAAACGTTTTAGCACTTGAAGTCCTCACAAACTTGATCACTTTAAGATAGGCCTCAATTAGTTTTTTCTTTTTTATAGATGACAGACCCCAGAAATTCCCATTTACTGTTGGGGGCCCCAAACCAAGCCACTCTGATCTAGTGTTAAGGTCAGTAGAATTATTGGCACACTGAAGCATGACCTTGAGTAAGAAACAAGTTCTTTGAGCCTCTGCTTTTCTCATCTGTAAATGGATATGATCACTTTTCCATGACAGAATAATTTGCAACTAAAATATGTTAAATAGAGAAACAGTACCTGTTACAAAATAAACACTAAATAATAAGTAAAACTAGTTAATAAATAAGTTAATCTTCTGTTAATCAACTTATCACTTGATGCCATGAAAACCAACTGAACAGCTTCATGTTCTTGGTAGCAAATATACTGCTTTGATTAGAACTCATGAGTTGTTTAAAGTAACTTGTAAAAAGCTGAAGTGTAGCCATAAGTTGTGAGGACATTAGGACATTTTAAAAGAAAGAAAAGAAGGCAATTTTAATCTCCACTCTACTTGATCAATTAATAAAATTGATAATTGACTAATCAGTAGTGTTTCTGATAGCCTTTAGAACACTTTAGCTGCTGATCTATTTATTAAGTAACTTGTCATCTGCTACTGCATGGCCTTTTCTTATCTGCTAAAAACTCTGGCCATTATAGAGTGATTACTTACCTTTTATTCTGGCCATTAACTTGATATTATTATCTTTATTATATTGTTAACAAGAAATCAACTTTCTCTTCATAATTATTACATCAAAACTATATTATGTTTGTCATGATGTTTCCTTTATATTTCAAGAATGTTCATGGTCTTCCACATGATAATATATAAATGAATCTGATTAATTCTGAGTTAACACAATACGTAATAAAAAAGCTTGGCACTAATATTAAATCATTTAGATTTAATATTACTTTATCAATTATTATGGTATCTACTATACATATTTTAAAATTATCTAACAATGTTCATTTGTACAACATACACTCACACACACATTTGCCTTTATAAAGCTATTTGTTGAGACTATGGGTACAAGGATGCATTACAACTAACATAGCTGCTCCTTTCTGGGTCCTCAGTAGACAATTTGGGTGCATGCGTTGTACTAGTAAGGACCTCAGAGGTTCTAAAAGAGTGGTTGGTTCTCAACCACTATTTTCAAGAAGCAGTTTGAAAATCTGTAGAGATAGTTTGGGTTGTAACAATGATGGGGACCCTATGCCACTTATGTAATGGGGGTCTGAGATCTTTGATGCCTTTCAGTGTAATATAGTTCCATATAGTTTTTAAATGTTCTATCAGATGTTTATATATATGAAAAACTTATTTAAACTTGGCTTAGAAACAAGGTCCATTTCATATATAAATTCAAAGTACGAGGAGTAGGGTTTTTTGTTTTTTATTTAATTTTATTGTTGTATTACATCCATCCCCTTTTTACTCCCCTCTGTCCCCTTCCCCACCCACCCAAGGAGTAGGTTTTTTAACATATACTGAATTTCCAGAAGTGCATTCACCATGTAACTCAAAGGAAGATTGGAATTTATCTTATCTGGTATTTTACCAAGAGTTAATCACCATTCCAAATGACAGGTGACTAAAGGCAAGATTTCACATGATATTTGAGCCATCAATAAACACACCAGTATAATCTTGGTCTGTAAGGCAGAGTATCTCTACATATGGATACTAGCCTCTGACTGCTTGTTTCTCTCATTATAGTCATGACAAAACTTCTGAAAATTAAAAATATATTATTTTATTATTAAAGATTATTTTATCTTATTTTTCATTTATAGTTAAAAAATGGACTGATTCATTTTGATTTATCAGGGGTTTCAGTAATTAAAATATGAATGAATATTATTTCAAAGTAGTAAGGGTTATTACAAAATATTGTTATAAAAATGACAGTTAGGTCTAATTTAGACCAAATTAAACTGATTTGGAGTATATTAAATATTTCCTGTAATTGAAGAAGTTTCTCAGGTTCTCTGATTCAGATCATTTAGGTTTGCTCCCATAAAATGTAGATGCTCAGAGTCCATCCCATGGCAAACATTCCTTCTCTTTTACCAAACAAGAGTATAATTACTAGAAAGATTAGGATAAGGGGTTCTATTACAATGTAAACTTTGCAATAGCACTTCAGATAACAGGGTGATTCTGTCTTAAATAGTGGAATATAAATAGTGTGATATAAACAAAATGGTGCTCTACATAAAAACAAAGAGAAATTAATCAAATAAGTACCTGGCTACAGGATACTGCATGTGACACAAATGCAATAGTACAACTATTACACAGTAATACAACTCTAGAAAACCTCAAATATATTCAGTTCCTTCCTACTCATGTTCCCTTTACTGTGTACATGACATAATACTTGCCTCTGGGATGCAATGTTGGGCAAAAGCAGTCACAATCCAAGCTCTGATGGAATGTGAAAACCAGTGTAAAAGACACTAATTTATTATTTATTTTTAAATGTCTTTTATTGATTTTACTATTACAGTTGTCCCAATATTTCTCCCTTTGCCCCCCTTCACCCAGTAACTCCCATTCCTTCTAGCAATGCCCCCCTTGGTTCATGTCCATGTGTCATACATATGAGTTCTTTAGCTTCTACATTTCCCTTATTTTTCTTAACATCTCCCCGTCTACTCTGTAACCACCAATGTGTACTTCATTTTTTTTTCACATCCAGATAATTTATCATTTAATTACTGCCTCCTGTCAGCCTCAAATCATATTAATACAAAGTTTTCATTATTTCCAAATGCTTGTTAATTCATTTGTTTAAAGAATTACTTTTTAAAATAACATCAATTGCAATATTACCAAACAAATGCATTTAACACATACATTTTTTACACATATTTAAAGTACATACTGGATTCTGAAGAGTTTATACAAAAATTTAAAGTATGTCAATGGCTTATATAATTATTACATGTTAAATGAAAATGTTTTAGATATATTGCAGTAAATTAAGCATTTTATTTTTTTATTTTTTTTTTTCTTTAAGGCTTACTGTACTCTGGAATGCTATTTTTGTGAAATATGTCACAGAAGTGGCATATTGCAGAGCTCACTTTCACGAAATCTGCAGAAGATGATAGTACCAAACTCATAGTAAAAAAAAAAATTATTTTGGTTTCTGAATCAGATCCCACCCCAACATTAAAATAAACTCAACTTTATTTTAAGCTACTGGAACTACAACTTTTCATTCTGGAGTTTTCCATCTTAGATGGTAGATTGATTTTTATTTTATTTTGCCATGTACAGGTCTTACATCTTTCAATACCCTCCATTTTTCCTCTGCATATGTTTTACAAGTTGAAGCTTTCAGAAATAATGGTATTTGCAGTGCTCAGCTGGTCTCTACAGAGTAGGAATTATTATATCTACTAATTTGAGGTAAAAATTTTTAAAACTTAGGATTTAAATAATTTTGTAGAATAGTATTCTAGCTATTTTTTGAACTAGTAGTTGACTTTCTATGTGGTCCAAAACTAACCACTGAACTATTTTAGTCTGTTGAAGTAGGAATTAGTTACCTTCACATTTGAATAATAAAGTTTACTATAATATTAATACATTAATTCATTTTCCTAGTATCCTCAGCTTGTGGGGGGGGGGCTTCATTACTACAAATGTCTGTTTCCACTATTTGAATGGAATCTCATCTAATTTAAATGCTAATAGAGACTATATATTGGCTATGTATGTGAATTATATAGTTTAGTAGTTGGCAACTTCCATCCCAAATTAGTCTTCACTCTTAGCATTTTTTCTAACCTAAAGATTGACTAATTTCTCAACATACCAACTACCAGTTGGTCAATATTTAAAACATGAATTGCTAATAAAATCTATATATTATACATCCACATAGAAGCACATATTTTGCAACAGTGAATAATTAAGATAGCATGTATTCTATGTAAAATACATCCACATTTTCTTTTTTCTTAACTACATTTAATTTCTCTAAGAGTTATTGCAAGTAAGTAACTTGATTTTCCCCATTAAGAAAATAAATACAATCTAGGAAAACTCAATCTGTAGTAATGCAGTACAACAAAAATACAAAACTATATATTATTTAGTAAAATCTATAACAATATTATTTTAAAGCACTCATAAGTTAAAATTGGTTTTTATCCATTCAGTTACCCTATGGCTTTTGATTGGCACATTTAATCTATTAACATTTAAGGTTGTTATTGATGGGTACTTAGTCATTATCAATTTTTCCCTTTGTACTTGTGTTCCTCTCTGTGTCTTTCTTTTTCTTCATCTTCTTAAAGCAGACCCTTAGTATCTCTTGCAATGCTGAAGTGGTGGAAATGTAGTCTTGTAGCCTTCTTTTGTCCGGGAAACTCCTTATTTCACCTTCAATTTTGAATGAGAGCCTTTCTGGGTAAAGTAGTCTTGGTGATAGGCCTTTGTTTTGCATTGCTTGGAATATTTCTTGTCATTTCCTTCTGGCTTTTAGTATTTCTGTTGAGAAATGAATTGATAGCCTTATCAAAGTTCCCTTATATGTTATTAGCTGTTTCTCTCTTGATGCTTTTGGAATTCTTGCATTGTCTTTGAAATTTGCCATTTTAATTATGATATGTCTTGGAGTGGGCCTGTTTGGGTTCATCTTCATTGGGACCCTCTGTTCTTCCTGAGCTTGTGTGACTTTTTCTTTCTTCAAGTTAGGGAAGTTTTCACTCGTTACTTTTCAAACAGGTTTTCTATCCTTTTTCTCCTCTTCTCCTTCTGGTATCCTTATGATAGGAATATTATTGTGTTTCATGTTGCCCTGCAGCTTTCTTAAAACCTCTTCATTGTTTTTCAGTACTTTTTCATTTTGTTGCACTGTCTGAGATTTTTTTCTATGTTGTCCTCCAGCTTGGTGATCTGATCCTCTGCTTAATCTAGCATGCTTTTTATTCTTTCTACTGTGTTCTTCAACTCAGAAATTGTATTTTTCATTTTCTTCTGGCTCTTATTGATAGTGTCTATATCCTTTTCAATGCTGGTGTAGTTCTCAGTAAGTTCCTTGTTGCTTCCTTGGAGTTCTTTGTAGTTCCCCTGAGTTATTTGTAGTTTTCTTTGAGCTTGCTGAACTCATTGAGCTTCTCTATAATGATTATTATTTTGAATTCCATGTCTGATAATTTGCTTCCCTCTATTTCATTTAGCAGTCTTTCTGGGTATTTGTCCTTTCTTTTCAATGGGGGTTGTTTCCTTGTCTTCCCACTTTAGGTGACTCTTCTTGTTTGTCCCTGCTTCTTAGATTGGTATCTGCTCTAACTTCCTGTCTCCATTGTGTGGCCTTCTGTCGTGTAGAAGTGCACTTTTCTTACTTCTTGGATCTGCCTCTGGTGATGTCAGCTCAAATCTCAGTCTGGGCCTAGTCAGCCTGTTGGAGGCTACCAGAGATTTTCTGTCTTTGTCTTCTTCAGTTGTTAATCCAATTAATCTGTGAGCAGATGTCATGTTTAGGCACCACTAGGTAAGCACTGCTGGGTGGGACAGATTAATTCCTGTGGGTGGGGCTTTTGCTTCCCTTCAGGCTGCTGCCATTTGGAGAATAGTGGTCTGCCTATTATATGAGTGACCTCATGGGCTGCTCCCTCAATTCTTTCCCCAAAGCCACCACTCCACTCCAAACTTTCCCCAAGCATTTCTAGTCCACTCTGACCTCCCTCTGCCAGAGCTCAGCTAAGCGGGTGCCAATGTATTTTTGTGCCTGACCCCTTTAAGAACTGTGTCTCTCACTCTCTCTTTCAAGCCAGCTAAACCTGGTGGTTTTTTGTTTTTCACCATCAGATGCTGTTTTACGTTCAGCTTTTTCGTTGTAGGCTGGGAAGCCCAGCTGCAGATTTAGAACCCACTCTTCCCAGATAGAGCCCTGGCTGCTGAGATATTTCTCTGTCCCTTCAGTGCCACCCATGGAAGTCCAACCAGCCTTCTCAAGTCTGTGATGAAGAGGCCTCTTCTGTCCATGGTTATAAGGCTTCTCTCCAGTTGGTGTTCTGTTGGTTATCCTGGATGTTCCTTCCCAATTAAGTTGTAATTCCAGATTGGTCCTGGGAGGAGATTAGTGTAGCTCCACTTAATCCTTTGCCATTTTGATTCTTCTCTCCTAAAATGATTTCTTAATTTCTTTCAATAATCATGGAAAATTCAGTTTTCTTACAAAAACCATTGAAAGAATATGATGCCAGTGAGACTAATATTAAATTTTAGAGTAACCTAACCAGCTAACTAATATAAGAATGTACTTAGCCCTGGCTGGTGGCACAATGGATAAGGTGCCAGCCTGTGAACCCAAAGGTTGCTGGTTTGATTCCCAGCCAGGGCAATATAACCAGGTTGCAAGCCAGGTCTCCATCTAGGTCCTTAGCTGGAGGCAGGTGAAAGGCAACCATACATTGATGTTTTTCTCCCTCTCTGCCTCTCTCTCTTCCCCTCTCTATGAAAAATAATAAGTAAAATCTTAAAAAAAAAAAAAAAAAGAAGGTACTTAGAAGCTTAGAGTTATGTATTTGTAGAAAATGAGGGAGGACATCTAGGATATAGTCACTTTGAAATATGTTTTGCATAGTAATAGTGTTAAAAGAATTTTTTCCTTGAATGTATGAAACATTTTTTCTATCTTCTTGCTTAAGTATCTATCTTGAAATTCATATTATTTAATATGCTTTCTATTATAAGACATGCTATATTTTCTATGTGCATACATTTTTTCTCTATTTTGTAAATTCTAGTAATTCTATTTAAATGTATAATGTGGTGTTGGTGATTCTTGGACAATAGTCTTAGGTTCATGGTATGCTATCTAAATATGTAATTGCTTTATTGTCTTGAATTGGTTTTCAGCTCCATAACTACTATTATTTTAATTTAATCATTCTCTTCCTAGCTTTAATATTTGTAATTTTTCTATTTTTATCTCATTTTTTCAGATTTCAATTTTATTTGTAAAATTTACTCTTGTATTTTCTCTTTTAAACCATTATCAGTATTCACTATTGTATTCTTTCTAGTTTATTATCTGTAAGTAACTATTATTCTTAATTTTAATTCTTTTCTAATTTGACACCTTATTTCTGAATATTTCTACTACTTTTTGCTATGATGTTCTTTAATTTTGTATAATATTTTAAAAATATTAATTAGCTTAATTAGGAGCCTATATTTATGGCATACTTTCATTTTAAAGTTGTTAATTCCTTTTACTTCTTTCCTTACAGTAATTTTATATTGTATATTTTTGTTTACTAATATAATCCATTTTAGAATGAAAGACATTTAAAGAAAAGTAAATAATGTTTATTTTCTGTGCCTTATTTAATAAAATTCATAAAACATGAAACAGGACAGTTTTTGCCGTCTTTTGAGGGTCTGAGACAATTGAATATAAACTAAAATTATAACACATTAACAACTGAAAAAATCTCTGATAATAATAAGAAGAAGCCGTATTTATTATGTGTGATGTGCATTAACTATCTTAAACTAAGTCTGAAAGTTTTATACCCATTCATCATTGCCACATGAGTAATGATCATGAGGTAGGTGTTATTATCATTAGTATACAGATAAAAACTTGAGAAAACTTAATAATCTATCCAGCATTATATTTAGGAAATAAACTAGAATTTGAGCCTAGGCTGCCCAACAAGAGTTTGTTTCCCTTAATTAAAAAAAAGAGTGTTTATTAAATAATTTTTATTGTAACTCTATTACAGTTGTCCCAATTTTCCCCCTTTGTCTTGTGCTTATGTCACTCCTTACTCCCACAGTTGATTCCCACAGTTGTCTGTGTTCTTTGTTATTCTGTATTATTTCTGAAAATTAATAAGGATGAAGTATGTGTAATATAGTATACTTGTAAGATTTTAATTATACATTTTTAAATAATTTTATTTATTATTTTTATAGAGGGGGAAAAGGAAGGAGGCATAGAGGGAGGGAAACATCAGTATATAGTTGCTTTTCACCTACTGCCAGTTATAGACCTGGCTGGAGACCTAGCTTGCAACCTGGTTATATGCCCTAGCTGGGAATTGAACCAGCAACCTTGGGGTCCACAGGCTGGTGCCTACCCGCTGAACCACCAGCCAGGGCAGATTTTAATTTTAGATACACACATGCATACTATTTGTTAGAAAACTATTGAACCAAATTTTCAGCTCTATTTAAGAGTGCCTCCTAGCAAAAGAAATTTTCCTTACACTTTCTGTATCACCTCTTCAGATTTGTTTTTCAAAATCAGATTTCCAAGCCCTGGCTGGTAGCACAATGGATAAGGTGCTGGCCTGCAAACCCAAATGTCACTGGTTCATTTCCCAGCCAGGGCACATAACCAGGTTCCAAGCGAGGTCTCTAGTCAGGTCTCCAACCAGGTCTGTAACTGGAGGTAGGTGAAAGGCAACTATACATTGATGTCTTTTTCCTCTCTGCCTCTCTCCTTTGCCCTCTCTAAAAATAATAATATCTTTTTAAAAATTAATTTCCAAAACTGTAATACTTCAAAAATTTTATCTTGGCAAAGAAATATCTTAGAAAAAATATCTATATAAATGCTCACTCTTGATCATAGTTCAATTATTTCTGACCATGGTCTTTCAGAGGTACATCCTTAGCAATTTTCCTTAAAGTTATGTACAGAAGCAATTGTATAGTAAATAAATGATAAGCACAGGAAGAGTGTTTTCTATTTACTTGAAACACTAAGTAATTATTTCATTCTGTTATACCAGATCTACTCAGTATATTAAAATAGGCTCAACTTGATGAAGTATATAATTTGAAATTTTTAAGTTTGTAATTTGAATGATTACTTTCTCCTATAAGCTGCTTAGGGATTTTTTGTTTTTTCATTTGTAAATCTAAAACATTTGGCTTCCGAAAAAACATCATCAACTTAAATTGTCATGCAATCCATTGGTTATTAATCATCTTCTACTGATAATCTAAATGATATTAGTTTTGCCTCAGTAAATTCTTTACTTTTTTAATACACATTTAGTTTAATCATTGTTACATATTTTAATTTGTCATAATTTGAGAACTGGAATTAAGGAACAATTTTTTTTCAAAAACTAAAGTAATTAAGGGAAAATGTTTTAAATTTAAGAGAAATTACAAAACTAATATTTTTATCCAAGCTAGAGAAAATGCCTATTATAATCACTAATCCAAAAAAAATTCATAATTTTGAAAACACAATGAAATTGGAAGATACCCTTTTAAGTTAGATATGCAGCCTGTTCATTTTCTTATCAAGTATAAAACTTTTATAAATAATAATAAATAGTTATAAAAGCTACCTAATTACTGGGACAAGCTATTTTCAAAGAAAATAAAATTTCAGAAAAGATCAGGGTAAACAAAATATCCAGGAAATATATTTATTAAATACTTTTCAAAAAATCATCATTGCTATTCATTAAAAGGACATAATAGGCAGAGCTAGACAACACTTAGATATAAGTTTAGTTGGCAAGCCATCATTTTCATTTTGGAGCAAATCAGCTTTGTATTATCAAATCAGTTCTTGATTCCTTAGTTCTCAAGATTCCCTTTATCTATTGTAGACTCATTTGTTATGTGTTTTATCTCTCTAGTTCAACTTGGTCTTGCTTTCTATTTTTTTAGCTATGCCTTTTTTAAAAGATTTTGTTTATTATTTTGAGAAAGAGGGGAAGAGAGAGAGGCAGAGATGGAGAGAAACATTAATGTATGGTTGCCTTTCACCTGCCTCCAGCTACAAACCTGGCTGGAGACCTGGCTTGCAACCTGATTATGTGCTCTGGCTGAGAATCAAACCAGCGACCTTTTGGTTTGCAGGCCAGTACCAATCCACTGAGCCACCAGTCAGGGCTTTAGCTATGCTTCTAACAGTCTATCTTCCTATTTTCTATATCCAATATCCTGTATTTTTAAATTTACTTAAAGTCTCTTCACAAAATCAAATTTTCTCTGATTCTTGTCAAGGGCAAGACCTAACCTCTTTTTTTTATTCTGAAAGACAGAAGTATGAGAAATAGAAGTATAGAATGACCAAATTGGTAAACTAAAAAAATGTTTAGAAAAGCTTCTACTTAAAGAAAACCACCTGCTTGGTTAATAAACTGCCCTTGACTATTTAATTTAGTCTGTGAGCTCCTGAGACAAGAAGCAATTACTTCAATGTGGTTCATAAAGTATTGGGCTCTCACCAGATACTCAACAAACAGGAGTAATGAGGACCTTGACCTTCTGAAGTCTTTTCATCCCTTCTATTTACCAGCATTCACTCCATTGCTATTATTTGTTTGAATGATTTCACTGAGTTTGGAAAGGGTATAAGGAAAATATTATATTTTCCATACTCTACCATCTTTTACCATGTATTATTATGTTCTAGAAAGTAAAGGAGTATGGACATGAGAATAATTTTCAATTATTTTTTTAAAAAATAAATAAAATCATTAAAATAAAGTACAATGATCGAAGGAATTCTGGTAAATCTTAATGATGCTGGGTGCTGGTGATCTCAGTTAATTAGATTGTGATACACAAAAAGGCAAAATCCTGTAGTGAACAATGGCTTCTTTTTCTAAGGCTCTGGATCTACCCATAACATAGGCAGGTGACTGATATCTCCAACAGTCAAAGGTTAAGGGAGCAATAGAGTGTGAATTGATTTGCAAAAATCTATCACCACTATTGAGAATGTAGTTTGATATACATGTACTCTAGTAATAGTGAGTAAATAGCAACTGTTTAGTTAAAAGAAGAGCTGGTTTGTTAGCTTTCAGAGTATGGGCTTGCTATATGATATATAAATTGTTTACAATTTTAAGAAACTTCATGTTTCCCACATGAAATGTTTTCACACTTTGAAATGAAGAAACATTTCTGTTTTGTTTTGTTTTGTTTTGTTTTTATGACTAGTAGGAATCTAATCTGAAATGGAGGATAATCAATGGTCAGATGGTCCTATAAAGTTTTGTCATTTGTACTATTTTTGGCTGATTATTTTTAATATTATTTCCTTTGCATTGTACCTTTTATTAAAGGAAACTTATACACACTGAATGGGTAGGTGTACATCTGATAAGACGTTAATATCCAAAATTTATGAAGTACTTATACAGCTCAACGAACAATCCAATTAAAAACTGGGCAAAGGGAGGAAAAGGAAGATGGCAACAGAACAGAGAGCAGTGCTGATGGTGTTCTCTAGTACCAAAGCAGTTAGAGGACAAGATAGGGAGCGTGAGATGTCTTCAGGACCCTAGGAATTGGAGCAGGCAGCATCTGGACACAGGGGAGCACAGCCCAGAGGCAGAGGAGGCCAGCAGGACAGTAGGTGAGGCATTCCCGACCAACCGGCCAGTGGGCCGAGGTCGGCTCTGGGCAGTGGCAGCTCTGCCCAAGGGGGTGAGTTTGACTGGGGCCAGCTCCGTGCTCCCTGGCGACTGGAAGTCTCAACAGTGAAGTGCGGGCAGCAAGGGCAAACACCGTAGGGAACCCTGAATTGAACTCTTGCAGGGGAGGGACTGTGTGAGAGACTCACTCCAGCAACAGGGAGAGGAGGCTCCTCGCCGGGCTAGAGGAGGAGGGGAAGAGTCCTGCGGGAAGCCAAAGCAGGGGAGTGGGGAAGTGCACCAGCTGGGGCAGCTAGAGGGCCAAAAGCGGTGCTGCTGGGCCACCAGGGAAACAGCAGCAAGAAGCCCCTGCGAGGGGGGAGGCACAGCCCTGCACAACCACACAGGCCCCCAGGCTCCACAGAGACTCCAAGCGGTGAGCCGGCAAGCCAGGAACTAGTGGCTGGGGGCAACTGACCCGCAATTGCCGGAGACAAAGACCCCACCGCCCACGACTGGGAGGGGCTCATCACAGAGGCCACATAAAGGACTTCTCAGAGAGCTGGTTGGCTTGGAGGAGTGGTGCCTGCCCCGGAAGGGCGGGACAGTGTAGGCGGACCCCAGACCGTGTTGACAGACAGGGGCGGCCTCCTCCCCAAACTGCGGGGGTGGGGCCAGCCCTCACAAGGACCAGCGAAGATGTGGGCTGCCCTGCAGGGGTCCTGGGTGCTCATCACAGGCAGGAACCTCCACCAGGAGTGGGAGGGGGCAGCCGGTGGGCTCCAGAACACCAGCAGCCCTAAAACCCAGCCAGGCTGCAGAAGGCCCAGCCTACCCGGGGGCAGACACTCAGAATCAGCCCTACTGTGACAATCAGAGGCCCTGCCACGCCACGCGCCAAGACCGGCAAGAATATAGACTATAGACTGTAAAGTCCTGACCAAGGAAAAGAGGCAGCCTCAGGAAAGGGATTGCTGCCAATCTCAAGCACCTGAGTTATACCGAGAGCAATATGAATCCCCAACATAACCTTTGCAAAAGTTACTTCTCACATATTCTTAATCCCCCCCATACCTCAATCCACCTAAATACCCAAGACCCTCCCCCTACTCTCGAATTAAACTTTACTCACTCTGTGGCTATAACGCATTCCCAGTCCTCAATCTAAGTATTCCTCCCTTCCCCAGCCTTTCTAAACACTTTCTTTATTATTTTCTTCCTTCCTCTCTTTTTTTTTTAATTTTTCTTTTTATTTTGTTCCTAGTAAAGCCCACAGGTTCTGGCTCCACCTGGACCAATCAGAAATCATAAAGGGAGAACACACAGCTAAAACTTTTCTTCATTAATATTTATTTATCTTTGTTTTGTGACTTTCTTCCCCCTCTTTTTCTTTTTTTTTTTTCTTTCTTTCTTTCTCCTCTTTTCTCCCTGATAAAACCCACTGGTCCTGGCTCCAACTGGACCAAGCAGAGACCGTAAAGGGTGAACAGACACCTAAAGTTTTTCTTTATTAATATTGATTTCTCTTTCTCTTGTGACTTTCTCCCTTTTTTTCTTTCTTCTTTTTTTCCCTCTGCTAAAAGCCCCCAGGACCAGGCTCCATCTGAACCAGTCAGGGATTATTAAGGGTGAACAGCTATCTAAACACTTTCTTCTTATTATTATTATTGGTTTTTTTTGTTTGTTTGTTTTTTCCTTTAGCATTTTTTTGTTTGTTTGTTTGGTTTGGTTTGGTTTGGCTTTTCGTTTTTTATTTTTGTTTTTGTTTTTTGTTTTGTTTTTGTTTCTGCTAAAAGCCCACAGGACCAGAATACAACCAGACAGCCCAAATAAAGGACACACCTAGAACAGCAAGTGGAGAAAATCTGGGAGACAGCAACACTGAACTCCACAAATCACCTATCACAGAAGGGTGCTCAACTAAGGCAAGGAAGCAAAGCAGGTTAACCCAAGGAAAGAACAAAAGTAAATAAATAAATAAAGAGCAAGCAAGAACAGACACCCAAAATGGGGATAAAAAGAATCAGTCCATCACCAAAAAGAATGGAAGAATCCCCAGAAAGAACACAAAAGGAAACAGAGGCACCTGGAATATCAGATAAGGAATTCAACAGAATGATGATAGAGAAGCTCAGTGAGCTCAGCCACATCAAAGAAAACTGTAAACAACTCCAGAAGAACTACAAAGAACTCCAGGGAAATTACAAAGAACTCCAGGGAAGTTACCAGGAACTTACTGATAACTACAACAGCATGAAAAAGGACATGGAAACTATCAATAAGTGCCAGGAGGAAATGAAGAATACAATTTCTGAATTGAAAAATACAGTAGAAGGAATCAACAGCAGGCTAGAGGAAGCAGAGAACCGGATCAGTGAGTTGGAAGATAACGTAGACAAATACTCCAAGACAGTACAAGAGAATAAAAAAAGGCTGAACAAGACTGAAGAGGGGTTAAGAGAGCTGCAGGACGACATGAAACGTAACAACATTCGTATCATAGGGATACCAGAAGGAGAAGAGAAACAAGGAATGGAAAACTTGTTCAAAAAAGTCATGATAGAAAAATTCCCTAACATGATGAGTGAAAACATTAATCCAATTCAGGAAGCACAGAAGGTCCCAATGAGGATCAACCCAAACAGACCAACACCAAGGCACATTATTATTAAAATGGCAAATTTCAAAGACAAAGAGAGAATACTAAAAGCATCAAGAGAGAAAAGACAAATAACATACAAAGGGGCTCCAATAAGGCTATCAAATGATTATTCAACAGAAACAATTCAAGCCAGAAGGGAATGGCAAAAGGTATTTCAAGTCATGGTAAACAAAGGCCTGCAACCAAGAATACTCTGCCCAGCAAGGCTCTCATTCAAGATAGAAGGAGAAATAAGGAGCTTCCCAAGATAGAAGGAGAAATAAGACAGAAAAAGAATACATCTCAAGCAAACCAGCATTGCAAGAAATGCTAAAGGGTCTGCTCTAAAAATAAGTAAACAAATAAAATGAAGAAACACAGAAAGCCAAAGAGGAATACAGACACAAAGGGAAAAAATGGCAATGAATAAGTATCAATCAATAATAACCTTAAATGTAAATGGATTAAAAGCACCAATCAAAAGACATAGGGTAGCCGAATGGATAAGACAACATGACCCACATATATGCTGTCTTCAAGAGACTCACCTCAGAACAAAAGATCGACACAGATTGAGAGTGAAGGGATGGAAAACTATATATCAAGCAAATGGACATGAAACAAAAAGCTGGAGTAGCAATACTGATTTCAGATAAAATAGATTTTACAATGAAGGCCATAAAAAGGGACAAAGATGGATATTACATAATACTTAAGGGAACAATCCATCAAGAAGAAATACCTCTGATCAACATATACGCACCAAACATAGGAGCTCCGAAATATATAAGGAAAATCTTGGAAGATTTTAAGAAAGACATAGACTGCAATACACTAATAGTAGGGGATTTTAATACCCCATTATCAATAATGGACAGATCTTCCAAACAAAAAATCCCCAGAGATGTTGTGGCATTGAACAACACTCTAGAGGAAATGGACCTAACTGATGTATACAGAGTCTTTTACCCCAAAGAAGCAAAATACACATTCTTCTCAAATGCACATGGATCATCCTCCAAGATGTTATGTCCACATGGTATGTCACAAGACAAGCCTCCACAAATATAGGAAAATTGAAATCATACAAAGTATATTCTCAGATCATAATAGCTTGAAACTAGAAACCAAATTCAAGGGGAAAACCCAAAAATTCTCTAACTCATGGAGACTGAATAATATGTTTTTAAGCAATGAAGGGGTCAACAATGAGATTAAAGATGACATCAGAAAGTTCCTGGAAACCAATGACAATGAACACACAACAGCCCAAAACCTATGGGATACAGCAAAGGCATTGCTCAGGGGGAAATTTATAGCAATACAGGCCTCCTAAAAATGTCACAAGAAGTGTATAAAAACAACCTGCAAGACCTAAAGCTGCAAGAACTAGAAGAGCAACAACAAACAAAGCCCAGAGCAAGTAGAAGGAAGGAAATCATCAAGATTAGAGCAGAACTAAATAACTCAGAGATTCAAATTACAATTTGAAGAATCGACAGGACCAGGAGCTGGTTCTTTGAAAAAATAAACAAAATTGACAAGCCCTTATCCAGATTCATCAAGAAAAAGAGAGGACTCAAATAAACAGAATCAGAACTAAAAGAGGGGAAATCACAACTGATACCTCAGAAATACAAAGGATTGTAAGAAATTACTACAAACAACTGTACGACAAAAAATATGACAACCTGGATGAAATGGGCACATTTCTGGAAAGGTATAATCTAACAAAACTGAACCCAGAAAAAGCAGAAAGCCTCAATAGGCCAATAACAACTAGTGAAATTAAAGAAGCAATCCAAAAACTCCCAAAGCACAAAAGCCCTGGACCAGATGGCTACACAGGTGAATTTTACCAAACATTTAAAGAAGAACTAACTCCTATCCTCCTCAAACTATACCAAACAATTCAGGAAGAGGGAAGACTCCCAACGTCTTTCTATGAGGACAATATTATTCTAATCCCAAAACAAGGGCAAGATCCAACTAAGAAAGAAAGCTACAGGCCAATATCTCTGATGAAGATAGATGCTAAAATTCTCAACAAAATATTGGCCAATCGGATTCAGCAGTATATTACAAAGATCATACACCATGATCAAGTGGGCTTCATCCCAGGGATGCAAGGATGGGACAACATTCGTAAATCAATCAATGTAATACACCACATCAACAAATTGAAAGATAAAAACCATATGATCATATCAATAGATGCTGAAAAAG